>JAWZYV010014101.1:0-99557 GCA_038373885.1 Cheiracanthium punctorium
TCTTTATTTAGGACGTCAGTAGATGTGTTTTGAGAGTTCTGCTGTAATTCATTTCGGCCTCAGCAGCCGCCGGAGCCACCGCAGCTACCAGTCTCACCGCAACCCCAGGCAGTTGATTTCGCAATCGTTAGAGGGGAGATTTCTTTTTTACCACAAGTGATAGATAAGGGGACTTAGAAAAAATTTCGCGGTGTCGGGTAGATAAGATAGTAAAGGTGATAACCATTCTTTTATCTTTAGATTTTTTCAGATAACTAGAAAGAGTTAAATTTTGGTGTATGTTAAAGATAAATGCGTTTTAGATTTTTTTTTAAAAATCCTTAAGGTAAATTTCTGTTTAATAATGAAACCTTGAAAAATATTTTAGCGAAAACGAAATTTACTGTATGGATTTGCCCCTAAAAGTTAACTTCACGGCACGCCCGTTGATTTAACAGATATGCTAAAGATATATGCTTCTTATAAGTGTAAAAATATTAAGTCTCACCCACCAACCGGTCCTATCATGCAAATCTTTTACAGAATTGGGGAAATAATTATGTTTAATGTTAGGATTAGGAGACTTTGCGAATTTTTTAGCGATAAAATGGTATTGGCTATATCTTTTAAGCGAGTATTAGCATTGATAAATTTTGAAATCCTATAGTATTGAGGATAAAAATTAAAGTTAGGTTTTATTTAGTTGAATGATATGTTTTATGCAAACTTTTTACAGAATAGTGGAAATAATTGTGTTTAATTTTAGGATAAGGGGACTTTGCGAATGTTTAGACATAAAATGGTATTGGCTATATCTTTTAAGCAAGTATTCTCATGAACTTTTAAAATCCTATAGTATTGAGGATAAAAATTAAAGTTAGGTTTTCTTTAGTTGAATGATATGTTTTATGTAAACCTTTTACAGAATAGTGGAAATAATTGCGTTTAATGTTAGGATAAGGAGAGTTTGCGATTTTTTTAGTGATACTATGGTATTGGATATATCATTAAAAGTTTTAAGCTATTGATAAATTTTAAAAATCCTGCAGTATTGAAAATAAAATGTGGTTTTCTACTAACAGATTGGAAATCGCGGTTATGTGGTTATGCGTTTAGAACATTAGGATAATATAAGTTTCAAGCGCGTAAACACAATTGCAGTTTTAGATCTAACTACCAGGCTGTACAAGAAATAAAGTTATCGGAAAATAAGATGGTCTTACTTACTTGAAAGCACATCTTGCTGAATTTTCTACTGCGTTTCTTGAATAACGCTAACAGATCAGGAAAACAGATTAAAAATTTAAAATATTTTACTTCTGATTCCCAAATGAGCTGACTGTTTCATATACTTCTTTTCACATCATCCAGATTAAATTAAGTTTTTACTAACATAAGATAAAAATAGGCATACTGTTGTTAAATTAAATACATAATACGAATAAAATAACACTTCTTGAAATATTTAACGGTTTAGATGTAAGTTTTTGTTATAACAAAGGATACGTTTTAGGGATTTTAAACTTTTACCTACATAACAATTCTATGATATAACAGTTAAAAAGTAATAATAAATTAGAAAGTAATAATCTAACAAAACAATAATAGGAATGTTTATATTTTAGGTACCAAAGTAGCATATACCCAGATACGTATGCGTTTTTCGGTATAAGACCACACTTTAAGAACAATAGAGCAGTATGTTTCCCAAAATGAAATTTATATCTACAAAAAGTACATTATGTTAACCTTAATGTTTCAAATAACATATAGTGAAATCCAGTCTTAACAAATATTGGATTCTATTAATAGACCACATTTTACACGAAAATAGAATATCTAAGTAAAATAAAAATTGGTTTTACATGAAAAAGTTAACAAGCGTTATGAAAACTTGTGTGTGTGCATGTGTGTGTGATTGTGTGTGTGTGTGTGCATGTATGTATGCATGCATGTATGTATTCTAAAGCGATACATTTCTTAAACTAGATCACACATAACAATAAAATGTTAAAACAAGAAATTCATTCTTGTGAAGTATGAAAATTCCTAATTTTAGAAAAACAAGTTACATAAAACGTTTACTTATATATTTAACTTAGAAAAAACTATTATTTTGATGCAAATAGTGTTATCGGATGTCCTTGCAATATATTTTGGCAAGGTATGTGCGCAACGATTATACCACAAACATACTTTTACTAACTAATGATTAACATTTTTCTAAATCATGTATTAACAAAGTACACAACATATTAAAAGTAACAAATAAATTTTACAAGTTTTACTAACCACTATATGAACCATCTTTACCATAGCGTATATGCTTCTGTAAATGGCACATGACACTTGGAAAGACTTATCTACGTTTCGCTGCACGATGAAAAAACTGACTTGAAGATTCATATTAGACAATTTATTCAGAACGCGCAATTAGACTACACGCTTAAACCGAACGAGCGAAATTCGATCAGTCGGAGCGAAAAGTGAGCCAGTTTTCAAAAGTGAGCTTCTCCTTCAGGAGAGTTTTTCGATCACAAGAGCGGAGCGGAATATAACAATAAGCGAGGACGGAATTTCTCGGAACAAACAGGAAGGTAAGAAAGAAGTTCTCAGAAAAAAGACTGCTGAAAGAGCACTTTGGCGGAAAAACAGGTTGGTTACCACGGAAACTGATCGCTCCGCGATGTATCCTTTTTTCACTCTTTGGGTTTAAGCGTGTATATACCGACGAGCTCTGGAGTGATAATGCACCCTTCTACATGGATAGAACTTTGCGAAAAACTTTTGGATTTTAATCTGTGCTATAACAATAGCTCTTTTATTTGTAATAATCAACTATCTATATTTAATGACGATGGAAAATGCATCTTACAACAAATTTACAAAACCGGAGATTCATTTACGTTAATTCCAGTATTTCTAAAACTCTTAAGTGATTAAGTAAAAAAACTTTGTGAAATGAGAAGTGAAATATCAGTACGCATTCTAAAAACGCAATTTGAGACAACATTACCCCATCTAATATTCAAATTAAAGCCACAAAAGTGCTACCGTAAACCCCATTGTAATTATGATGACGCAAAAGATAAATAATTTAATTTATCTTTTGCGTCACGCTATCCAAAAGGGCAAGTAAAATTTACGTAAATATTTAGTTAGTGTCATAGTAACCAAACTAAGTGCAATGTATATGAAAATTTTGCTTGCCCTTTTGGATAGCGTGACGCAAAAGATAAATTAAATTATTGAAATAAATTCATTTGAATACATTATACAGACTCAGTGAAAGTGTGATATATTTGACAGTGTATTTCATTATTAAAAGCATTGCTTAAATGCGTACATCTTCTTTAGAAAATAAAACGAAAGTAACTGTAATGGAATTTAAAAACAAATCTTTAAAATTCTCAGCAGGGCGTCACTCAAAATTTGATATCATTACTTTTAAGACCCGTATTTAAAATTCATAGATATATAAAGTAAAATGCTGCGTCAGAAATTTTTAACCAGTTGAGGGTTTTTGCATGGGGATATCATTACTTTTTAAGGGTATGGTCAGAAGATAATAAATTAGTTTCAAGGGCGAATTTCGGAAGTTTGCTTGACACTAAGTTATGTAAATAAATATACAAACCTGTTTTCATGCAGTATCAGAGTATTTGATTAAAAAAATCACAGCAAGTTCTTTTGTAACATGTAACAGAAATTTGTCATATTTCTGTTAGAATTTTATAATATAAGACATAATACTGATTATAATCAATAATTTTTTGAGTAATTTTCTATTTATAATTTGGGTTGAGTACAGATTAGTATCCCTGCCACCACCTTTGATTTTATTTCATAAGTTTACATTCAGTTTAAAGCTAAACGTAAGTTAACTTTTTTACTATAATTATATAACTATTGGGCCCCATCAGTGTCCGAGCGCATAGCGCTCTGAACTGGAAGACGGAAGGTGCCTGGTTCGAAACCAGGTTGCGTCCGCCGACCTAATCGTTCGGAGTTTCCGTGGTTTCCTCCATAACAGCGTAAATACGGGTTAGGACCCCTTAGAAAGACCCCCACGGAGGGCACCCCACGTCTCGGCTTAGAGCCTTTGTGTAGCTATAATCGGCCGTAATTCTAGAATAACAACAACAATATATAACTATTCGTTCTATTGTTTTAATGCATTGTGATTCATTAATTTGCATTCAGTTTAACGATCACCGTACGTTAAATTTCGTTAAAATTATTAATTTAATAATCTCGTTCTTAATTAATGATAATCGAGTTACTCGTTCTATTATTTTAATGCAATGTAATCTATTAATGCAATGTTTGCTTTCAGTTTAAAGCTATCTATCTCTAAGTTAAATTTTTTACTATATTATGATATACTAAGTTTTTATTAATGACTATAATCATTAATAAAATAGAAAATTACTCAAAAAATTATTGTTTATAATTGGTTTTATGTCTCTTTTTAGAAAACTACATACTATGTTTGTTTGTTTTTTTTATCAGTTGATAATTTCATTTTTTTTCGAGAACGTTTAGATGAACTACCAGTTTAAGAATAAGGGTCTTGCGCGGTTGACTTTCTCAGTGCTTCTGAAGCGTATTTACGTTACATCGTGAGAAAAACGTCCAAAACTCCGAATTTTTAGATTATCAGCCATCCGGTAGACCAGAACCCTGGACATTTATACTTCAGTTATCTACCATCTTCGGTATCTTATCAACTCGGCTCGGGTGGGCACAACATCTTGTTTTAGATGCCATCTCCGGCCTTCAAATGTCTAATACAAAATATAGTTCATGTATAAATTTAGATTAATTAATAAAATTTCTATCTGAAAAGTATTGAACAAAATTTTAAATCTGGTATTTAAAGGAATACAAAATAAAAGTGAGAAAAACCTAAGATTTGGAAAAAATATTGGTTTTAAAATTATAATTCAATAATTTCAATAAATTTTATATATACATGAAGAGTAAAAGAATTATTATTAAAACTAGTTAGTATGTAAAACTACTATTTATTTTCCTTTGAATACTAAATAATTATTATTAATTAATTATGTGAGCTTTCTGAAGAGAAAAAATAATTCATTGAAAAATTAATTACATATTGAATTTTCCAAATAGAATTAATAATATTAGAAAAATAAAGACTTAATTTAATTAGAAATAGCTATCAAAATGCTAGGGAAACGAAATACTTAAAGAAAAAGTTAGGAAGGAGTTTTACCAAAAAATACTTAAATTAATTATTTTTTTAATTCAAAGTCTTAACTATTTTTAATTATTAATTATAACAAAATAAATTACAGAAAAAATAAGTAAAGTATATAATAATCTGTTATTTTTTAAAATGAAGTAAAAGAAAAACGACATAACACAAAGCTCATCTCGCAAAAGTGCGACGTCGAGGACAGAACTCAAGTCAGTTGCTCAGGAAGAGGGAGCGAAAGGTACCAGCTGTCTAGGACCAAGCTGGTTTACGATATAAGGTAACTTGTACAAATCTTGTCACGGATCTACAGCACTGTATTCCTACTCCCTGCCTTGTTTACCGCCTTTAAAACGAGATCATTTTCCGTATTTCCTTACGCGGGTTAAATAGTTTCCTCTTTGAACTGGATTAAATAAAAAAAACGAGTTTTCCTAGCTTAACCGGCGACGTCACTCATCGAATTTGGCACCGATTAAAATCATATATTAATTGTAAAAAATTCGTTAGAGCGGATTCCGAGATCCAGATGAGACACTTTTGAAAATAGAAAAGGTAGCTGTATATATAAGTGCCGCGAAATTTTACGGTTGGTTGGTTGGGGCTGGCTGCGTCACTAGTAGAACTGTCGTTCTACATGATAAGTAAACGTTTTATGTAACTTGTTTTTCTAAAATTAGGAACTTTCATACTTCACAAGAATGAATTTCTTGTTTTAACATTTTACCGTTATGTGTGATCTAGTTTAAGAAATGTATCGCTTTAGAATACATACATGCATGCATACATACATGCACACACACACACACACACATGCACACACACATGCACACACCCAAGTTTTCATAATGCTTGTTAACTTTTTCATGTAAAACCAATTTTTATTTTACTTAGATATTCTATTTTCGTGTAAAATGTGGTCTATTAATAGAATCCAATATTTGTTAAGACTGGATTTCACTATATGTTATTTGAAACATTAAGGTTCACATAATGTACTTTTTGTGGATATAAATTTCATTTTGGGAAACATACTGCTCTATTATACTTAAAGTGTGGTCTTATACCGCAAAACGCATACGTATCTGGGTAAATGCTACTTTGGTACCTAAATATAAACATTCCTATTATTGTTTTGTTAGATTATTACTTTCTAATTTATTATTACTTTTTAACTGTAATATCATAGAATTGTTATGTAGGTAAAAGTTTAAAATCCCTAAAATGTATCCTTTGTTATAAGAAAAACTTACATCTAAACCGTTAAATATTTCAAGAGGTGTTATTTTATTGGTATTATGTATTTAGTTTAACAACAGTATGCCTATTTTTATCTTATGTTAGTAAAAACCTAATTTAATCTGGATGATGTGAAAAGAAGTATATGAAACAGTCAGCTCATTTGAGAATCAGAAGTAAAATATTTTAAATTTTTAATCTGTTTTCCTGATCTGTTAGCGTTATTCAAGAAACGCAGTAGAAAATTCAGCAAGATGTGCTTTCAAGTAAGTAAGACCATCTTATTTTCCGATAACTTTATTTCTTTTACAGCCTGGTAGTTAGATCTAAAACTGCAATTGTGTTTACGCGCATGAAACTTATATTATCCTAATGTTCTAAACGCATAACCACATAACCGCGATTTCCAATCTGTTAGTAGAAAACCACATTTTATTTCCAATACTGCAGGATTTTTAAAATTTATCAATAGCTTAAAAATTTAATGATATATCCAATACCATAGTATCACTAACAAAATCGCAAAGTCTCCTTATCCTAACATTAACCGCAATTATTTCCACTATTCTGTAAAAGGTTTACATAAAACATATAATTCAACTAAATAAAACCTAATTTTAATTTTTATCCTCAATACTATAGGATTTAAAATTTATCAATGCTAATACTCGCTTAAAAGATATAGCCAATACCATTTTATCGCTAAAAAATTCGCAAAATCTCCTAATCCTAACATTAAACATAATTATTTCCCCAATTCTGTAAAAGATTTGCATGATAGGACCGGTTGGTGGGTGAGACTTAATATTTTTACACTTATAAGAAGCATATATCTTTAGCATATCTGTTAAATCAATGGGCGTGCCGTGAAGTTAACTTTTAGGGGCAAATCCATACAGTAAATTTCGTTTTCGCTAAAATATTTTTCAAGGTTTCATTATTAAACAGAATTTTACCTGAAGGATTTAAAAAGAAAATCTAAAACTCATTTATCTTTAACATACACCAAAATTTAACTCTTTCTAGTTATCTGAAAAAATCTAAAGATAAAAGAATGGTTATCACCTTTACTATCTTATCTACCCAACACCGCGCAATTTTTTCTAAGTCCCCTTATCTATCACTTGTGGGGGGAAAAAAATCTCCCCTCTAACGATTGCGAAATCAACTGCCTGGGGTTGCGGCGAGACTGGCAGCTGCGGCGAGCTGCTGGCTGCGTGCTGCGGTGGCTGTGGCGGCTGCCGAGGCCGAAAGGGATTGCAGCAGAACTCTCAAAGCACATCTACTGACGTCACAATATACGTATACGTATGTGAGATGAGGGAGTGAAGAATATACATTTTTTATGGCAAAAAATTCCCCATGGAGGGTTTTGACCCCCTATCCCTCCCCTTGACTACGCAACTCAGTGCGTCAGTGTTGGTGACCCACCGTCAGACTTGTGCCACCACTGTCTGGCCTACCGCGCGGATGTCGATCTAATGGCGTGGATTTTCAGGCGATTTTATCTAGATGTAGCGTGATTGCGCTTTAGAAACTCTTAAAGAAGTCTACCACCTAAGTCATCTCCCTTGGCCGATAGCCCTCTTGCAGCTTTGCCTTAGCCACTAAGTAAAATCTCGTCAGATTTAAGTACAAAAATGTTCTGTTGGAAAGTGTTGCATGATCGATACATTTGGCATTATTGATCTTTTTTGTCAATAATATTCTTGCAATTTTGCATTTTGTTTCCTTTGTGTACATGTATACAGCTGTATTTAAATTTTTAGCCTATTTTTTTTTTTAAATAAAAACAGTTTAGCTATGGGCCTGCACAAGCATAATTTTCCCCCCTTACAAACGTCTACATTTCCGCGTTCAACTATTAAAGATATTTTTTTACACAGCGTTCATTAAATTTTTCTAACATTTAATACGCAATTTTTAGCCTCTCTCTCTTTCATTCACTCTTTTTATTAAATATTATATATACGAGTCAAGCTATGGGCCTGCACACACGTCATTTCTTCCCCCTCACAACTATTTATATTTCCGCGTCTAGCTATTACTCACAGATAGTTTTTTACTCAACATTCATTATATTTTTCTAGTATTTAATGCGTGATGCAGTACATTCTGATTATATTTATTTTCACTCATCAATACCCATCCCGAAAAGTCATCCTGATGCCATGGCTATTAAGAGGCCTCTCTACTCACGGAAAAAATCACAAACGGTGGCTTCCTCTGAGATGCTCTGGAAATTGGGAAAGAGGGGAAAGCAATCTGTGACAGTTTTATTACTCTCTTGACCACACCTCTAGTCTTCATCTTACAGAAGACCCCCAGGAGTGAGGGGGCACACACAACAACCCCTGTTCCTCCTAGTTGTTTGGAAATAAGCTATTCATTATCACTTCCGTTTGAGAACTTGGACTGTATGGGATTTTTTCTTTTTACTATAAAAATTAGTAGTTTAAATGTTCTAAATATCACTTTGTTTGAAATGATTTTAAAATACTGAATATACGCAAACACGACTCCGTAAAAATGTATATTTATGGAGGGATGTTTAATATATACTGTAGTATCAAAATATAATGTATATTATATAGCATAGTATTCTTTCAAATTATATTTATTCATGAAAACAACAATAATAATAATAAAATATTCAAAGTAACAATATTATGATTTGTGTGTGCATATATTAAAATACTGAATAAAATTTCCATTAGAAGTCAAATTAAGTAACATAAAAATATTACACATTATCTGCAATTCTGTTAGACAAAAAAGAGCGGGTTTTTTTTTCCATTTTTTAATACGCATTCATGTTTTTATTTCAGAAATTGAAATGTGAAAATACAAGATTTTTAATAGCTCTTTTATTCAACAAGATAATATAAAGGTCATTACAAGATACAATTAGATAGTTTATGATATCAATTATACCTCCATCCTCTCTCCTTCGAAAAAAAAAAAAAAAAAGAGAGAGAGAGGGAGGGGAGACAGAAAAGAGAGAGAGAACGAAAAGAAAAAAGAACACAATTATTGATCGAACAAAACGCACCGCCCCCCGCCTCCGAGAAAAAAGAAATTAATGTAAAATATCCTATTTTACTTCCATAAAATAGATGTATTTGTCAATCTTCTAATTAACCGCCCCCACAGACAAACTAATCGTTCACCCCCCCCCCCCCCCGAAAAACTTGTATTAATCCGCCACTGACAAAACGATCTATCTGTGGTTGCTATTTCATAAAAACAGTGGTCTAAAGAGATAAGTAATAAACGGTACAGGCACATTTTAGATTACGTTTTTGGCAGTAAAATTATAATTGTGAAAAATAACAAACTCAATTTTGTTTTGTTTGTTTGTGGGATTACGGCCGATTAGCTACGCGTGGGCTCTAGGCCGATGGGTGGGGTGCCCTCCGTGGGGGTCTTTCTAAGGGGTCCTAACCCGTATTTACGCTAAGTTTCGGAGAAAACCACGGAAAACTCCGAACGGTTAGGTCGACGGGCGCGCGATGGGACCCGAACTCGAGACCTTCATACTTCGCCAGTCAACCATTTCCAGTGGCATAACCACTGTGCCATGGTGAGGTCCAAACTCAATTTTCAAATCAAATACTTTAAAAAAGAATTAATTATTAATTTTAAAAATCTGATAAACACTACAAATTATACATAATTTTATCACAAATTAAGATAATGAAAAGAAATTGCGCCCAAAAATTACTATACTGATTACAAAATTAACACTCGAAATATAGGGACAACTAATTCACAGTATGACTTATTTTTAATACTGTTGAGCTTTCATCAGTCTTTTTTTCCCCCCTGTTCTCGATATTTACTTCGTCTAAAGAGACAAGTAGTAAATTGTGCCTCTGTACATTTTATATTTTCCCTATATTAATTTCCATCATTATTTTCTAAATGCCAAACTCAGTTTTCAAATCGAATGTGCTTAGAAAAAAAAAAAAAAAAAAAAAAAAAAACCTTTTAAAGTCAAATAAACAAGTTGTACTATGCAAAAGAACTATTTATCACAAACCAATGAAAGGGAATTGCGCACAAAAATTATTATACAGGTTGCAAAACTGACAGTTAAAAATTTCTTTCTGAAATAAAATATAAAATTATATAGACAACTAATTCACAGCAAATATTTATTTTTAATGCTATTGCACTTCGGGATTTTTATTTTCCGAACATGTACCATGTAAGGAAAGTATTGTAATCATGAAAAAAATTGGCTTCGAGATTTTGGTGTATTGACACGTTTTGAGGTCTTCTGAATTCAGTTATGCTGTTTTTTACGAGATGTGTGTGTGTGTGTGTGAACACGATAGCTCCTAAACGGAGCATTCGATTGAGCTCAAATTGGGTATATGTGTTATAAGCCACCGTCACAAGCAGAGCCTTATTATCGCATGGGCAGATCGGGTCTTTGCCCAGGGCCCCCGGCTCGAGAAGGCCCCCAATTTCAAATATTGTTCTGAAATATATCAAAATTTTATGAAAAATAAAACAAATTTCATAGAATGGGGCCCCCAAAATCATCAATGCCCGGGGCCCCCGCTGGTCATAATCAGGTTCTGGTCACAAGACCGGTATTGATTTTGGTGTATATAGGACTTATAGTTTTTCTACAGGGCTAAAGATTTCTTTTACATTATGGCCTATGGGGGGAAATTCTTGAAAGTGCGCTAGCGTTTAAACGGTACATTCGATTGTGCTCTAATTGGAAATATTTGTTATAAACCACCATCGTAAGACCGTTATTGATTTTGATGTTTATAGGACTTATAGCTTTTCTGCGGGGCTAGGACAAATATTTCTTTTACATTATGGCCTACGGGGAGAAAGTCTTGAAAGTGCGCTAGCGTTTAAATGGTGCATTCGATTGAGTTTCAATTTGGTATACGTATATGTTTGAATTATTCATCGATTAAAATTTATTTAAATGATTGGTAATGATCTTAATCATAAGTGTTCGGAAAGTCGAGTGGAGTCACTCCAGATTTTTTTTTTTTTCTGTTCTCTATATTTAATTGGTGTATAGCAGGGTTGTCTAACATATGGCCCGCCGATTGTTTGAATCCTGCCCACTTACTTCTTTTTGAAAATCGCAGAAACAGTCTAGCAATCCTTTTTAGTAGTATTTCAAGTGGAAAAGCAAATAGTTCCAAGAAATGCTGTGGAGAATAAACTTAAATTCTGAGAATGCTATTAAGATCAGTTTTTGATTGTTGAAGAAATTGCGAAGGGGGAGACAAACCTTTATCTGATAGAAATTTTGTAAAAGACTACTCGAGCCTATTTACATCTGTCTCTTTTACTGTGTCTCATATTGCTGTGAGCAGCTATTTTCAAGGATGAAAACCGTGAAAACGAGATCTAGGTTTCTTTTGACCGAGGAACATCTTGTAGGAATTTTGCGTTAGCTATGTCAAGTGTACAGGCAGACATTGACTATTCGTTATGCAAGAGTAATGCCAACCCTCACATAATTCTATGTTTGGATGTAATGAAAATAAATGCGGTAATAAAACGGGGTTTCTACAGACCTGGAAAGTCAGGGAATATCAGAGAAAGTCAGGGATTTTGGAAAAAAGTCAGGGAAATTTGAAGAAATTGAAGAAAGGTCAGGGAAATGCAAGAATATGCGGCAAAATCAAGAAAATACTTCTTGTTCGAACCTAATTGTAGAAACTGTTTTATTTTCATTTTCTTATTTAACCTTATAAATAATTTTAAAATGTGTCCTTTATGAACATATCTTCTTCAGTTGAAATATGCTTAACTTGATCCTAAATTGTTATCAAACATGGTTTTTGTTAGAATCCAGTGATGTCAAATAATATTTTTGTGTATATTGATTTTATTATTATTATTATTTGTAAAAAAAGGGGCAAAATATATAAAAAGTTATTAATTAAAGGATGTAAAATTAAAAATAGAAACGCAAAATTAAGGAAAGCACGCTATTTAAAAAGTCAGGGAAGAGCATGATAGACGTCAGGGAAACAAAAGCTGTGAAATCCGTAGAAACCCTGTAAAAAAATGTAAGAAATTTTAATACCCAATTTTACGAATTATTTGTAATGTGTTTATTTTGTAGAACTCGTAAGGAAGGATTTATGATCACCACTTTAACGTCTTATCCTCAACTAGCATCCTCTTAATTTTTGAACTGGATTAAAAAATTGTGTTTTCCAAAAGTAAAATACGACCCTGTGGACTATCAACTACATCATTTCATAGAACTCCGTAGACACAAAACACAGTATTTACAGTACATAAAAATATTTACATTGCATGTGCTGAGAAAAAAAATATCAAACAAAACCTTAGGAAAAAAAAGCCGCTATTCTGGTTTAAATTCCGAAGATAACTATACTACCAATAAGTTGTAAACAAATAAGATAAATCAAGGGGTGCTGGTTTCACATCAGCTGTTTGTAATGTATAACATACAATAAATGAATTGGATTAAAAAATGAGTTTTCTAAAAGTAAAATATGACCCTCTGAACCAGTGGCGTCAATTTTCAACTTAACTATTACGCATTTTAACACAAAGTTATGTCTATAACCCCCCCCCCCCCTCGAAGGAAGTCTGCATACGCCACTGCTCTGAACTATCAACTGCATCATTTCATAGAACTCCGTATTAGACACTCACATAAAGCGCAGTATTTACAGTACATAAAAATACACTTATTTACATTGCATTTGCTGAAAGAAAAAATACCATACAATACCATACAAAAAAAAAAAAAGGCTATAGATGGTTTTAATTTCATTTCTTGTTAATTTTTTTAAAATCTTTTTTATCTTCATTATGTTTAATTGCGTCAATAATGTAAAAAGGATTTCTGAATCGAAGAGACATTTTGTAAGGTGGATCAATGAGCTCCGAGAGAATGCACACTGCTCAAAGCAAGTATTCGACAGACTTGAGAGCAGTAAAATAACAACACTTTTTACTACAAAAGGCTATGCAAAAGGAACTGAACCAGATGATTTTACAGATACACACACAAACGAAAGTTGAAATGTGAAGAAAATGTTTCTGGAGGCACTGGGGTGGGAAGTGAGGACACCACAGGGGGTCAATTGGTCAATATACGCCCACCTCATCAATCACCGCAACTAATGGTTACCAAAGTGGGGGGATGAAATTCGCGTTGAAATCATGCATTTCATAGCATATAACGTTTACATTTAATTGAAAATAACGAAAAGTTGTCATTAAAAAAACACGAAAAAAGCATGTAAAAATAGTGAGATGGCTATACAATCTATTACGCGAGTTAAAATTTTGCTAAAGAGCGGGATTTTGAAATAACGGATCGTCAAAAATGAAAATAACGGTTTTAGAATTTGTGTTGCTTTTCAGATTGCAATAAAATCTCTTTCAGCTTAATTAACCCAAATCTGATTCACGCAATAATTGCGAACAGTTCTCAAGATTTACACAAGAAAATTTCATGTAAAAATACCAAATACTTTCCGAGAAAAATGATTAGGCGTTAAGGCACTTTTCTTCATAGGAAAGCATTGGGACGTGAATCTCCGCAAGCCGAGTATAGAGGCCTCTTAATGTGTTGAAGAATGTATCACCAATAACGTTTAACAATTCCTTAATTCCCCAACAAAGAAACTCCTCGAAAAGATTTATGCCTCCCTCTGCCATCCGCCGCTCTTCCGGGAAACGATTCGGACATGACAAACCATCATACCTTCATACCTCATACATTAGAAGTTTTTGTATGATCGCCTCTTTCTCTCGCCACCACACACCGTTTGAACCTCTTCAATTCCCTCGCTACTCACGCATTCGAAGTTTTTGTACGGTTGCCTCATTTGAACCTCTTCAATTCCCTCGCTACTCACGCATTCGAAGTTTTTGTACGGTTGCCTCATTTGAACCTCTTCATTTGAAGTCCCTCCTTGAACCACTCCAAAACTGATTGAGGCGCCTCCCTCACTCTTCATTTTTCTGGTGCGAGTTACCCAACACTAATCAGAACCACACACACCATGGTTGCCAGATCAAAATTTATGAAACTAGCCAAAGGGCTTCTTAAAATTTGCCAAAAATAGCTAAGAGGGCCTGCAGTGCCATATTTTGGATTTTCAAGAAATCTTTTGGTAAAGAGTTTGAGATGTAGCATTAATGTGCTTCATAAGTACGTTTTTGTGATTATAATAATAACAGTAAAAAAAAATCTAAGGCACTTTCATATTTAAATATGCACTAAAGTGCTATATATTAATTATATAATTATATGCGTATTGTAATCCCTGCATCGTCCCTATTTTTCTCCCTTATTCCATTGTTGGAAAGCGTCATTATTCATGAGTGGGCCATATGTTTCTTCCTTGCTCTATAAAACTCATCTTTGGATTCGAAATCTGATTTAAAATCGCTTACTAAAACTGTTTTACAATCTTTGCCAAGCATACTCCAAGTACACCTCACCATTTTAAATACTGTTTGAAATGGACATAATAATCCATGAATGTCTCGTGTTTGTCTTCTTTGTTCCACAAAACACTACTTCAGAATTGAAATCTATATAAAATCGCGTACTAAAACTATTTTACAATCTTCTCCAAGCGCATTCTAAGAATACTTTTCCGTTGTAAAAAACTGTCTTCTTTGCCAGTTTCTAGCAAAATATGAAAGATATCCCCAAGCTTGGTTCAGTTTTAAAGACTCATTTTTTCGCACTAAACTCGGGGATCCATTATCAAAAATTGCAAACCTAGGAGACTTTCAACATTTTATTTAATCAGTTGTAGGCGATAGCCAAGTAACTGCTTAGCAGCAATTTTACCTGAACAAGAGAGCAAAAAAAGTCTCTTTGAAGCTTGTGAGCGGCATTTTTCGGGTTTGCCTATGGCAGGATAAATAACAGGGCTAACTCTAGTGGGATCTGGAAATATTTTCATTTAAGACAAGTTTTCATTTTATAAAAGGTCTGTTCAAAACAAGTTATTCTATAAGCTTCTTACTGTCAAAATTTTGTACAAAGAAATTCTGTTTTCATGTTTTGCTGGTGGAATCCCTGCAGAGAGCCACGATTCCTTCTCCTCTTTCCTAGATTTTAAGTTGGCGACGCCTGTGCTTTCAAACATGTTGAGAACCTATCGAAATGCGAATGCGCCATTCGGGAAGCGTTTTTGAAGCAATGGCCTGAAGAAATTTTTAAAAAAAGTATATTTACATTAACCAATGTGAAACATGAAAGAAATGAGCCCCAATTGAACAAAAAAACAATGGCTATTTTTTCCCTCATATTAGCCAACAGCTTCGGAAATTAACCATAATTAGCCAAAAACGAGCGATTATTTTTTCTTCACTTTTTAGCCCGCAGCTTCAGAAATTAGCCAAAATGGCTAAAATTAGCCACATCTGGCAACCCTGACAGACCCACACCCGTCTTTTATAAAGATGTTTTCAAACCCGTCGTAATAAAAAGATCAAAAAGAAAATTTATAATGTTTCAAGAGCTTGTTATTTAAAGCCTCTAGTTATTTCCTCTTCAAAAAATAAAAAATGTGGGTGACTCTTCCGGAAGCGGCCTTTCAGCTTTCAGCAGCATTCGTATGGGAAAACTGTAACTTTTTCTCACATTCCATTTTCTGCAGATTGTTGTTTGATGGCGGGAGAAGAGGGTGAGGGAGGGCTGCTGGGAGATGTAACTATCGCCGCCTGTGTCAGGCGGAAAGTCCCCTAGCAGAAAAGCAATTCGTACAGGGGCAGGGAGGAACTCAAAAGATCTAGTCTCCGCTTAACTCGCGCATGCGTACTAATCGTTATTCTTGGCGGGCGGGAGGAATTCCCCGCGGCTTCCTCACACAACATCAACAACGTGTTGTTTTGTGCCTGAAGACGCCATTGAACATATTTCAGGATACATCGCTGATCGTCATGCCAAAGGATATAGAATTATCTTCTAAAATGTAAGTACATCTTTTATGCTATTTAACTGTCATTTACATTGCTTTTTTATATTGATTTATGTATTGTTTGTTTATATTGAAGGTGCAACAAAGAATATGCTGCACATCAAATCAGTATTCTTTTGCTACAAATAGTTTAATCTAATGATCGCTTCTACAATTGTGCAAATATTTCGCGAAAGGTGTTTTTGTCTGCACTTATTATGTTTATATGTTTGCGAAATTTTGAAATAGAACGTAAATCTATTTGCCGTTGCGGCCATTATGTGAAATATGATTGTACATTTTTACTGTGATTGTTATAGTGCACAAAAAGTACTGTTATTTTTGATATAGTGCACACTAAAAATATAATAATGAAGCTTGGGAGGGGGAGAGATTTCAGCTTCTTAGAAGCAAAGAAGTTTATCTTCATCACAGTTTATATCAGAAGTTTTAATTTAGTCTCTGAACTTATTTATCTTTTTTTTTTGGGGGGGGGGGCGAGTGTAGAGCTTTTGAAACGTTTAAAGCTCAACTTCATGTGTTTAAAGTAAATGTGAAGGAACACAAGAATTATATTCAACATTAAGTAGCTAAGAAAATTGAAGGAAATACAAATTGTTATTTTTTTTTTATTGTTTAGTGGTTAGTCTAGCAGTTAGCTGTGTACTTTGAGTTTCATTTTGCATGTGATATACCATCATTTGTTTCCATCGCATAACTTTACTACTTTAAAAATCTCAACTTTTTTCTGCTGGAGCCAAATCATGACCTAAAGCAAATTTTAGTTAATGGAATTTGTAACACATATCTTGTATCTTGATCATCAAATTTATAATTTTAGAAAGGTTGGTCACGAGATATTTTGATATGGAGCACCATAACTAAGATTTTATTTTGTTGAGGGCTGTGTATCAAATTGTAACCTAAGTTTCGTCTGTAAACTAAGTAAACAGTCAGATATTCAAGGGGGGGGGCTCTTACAGTTCCCTTAACCACCAGTCTGGATACGTGCCTTAGTTCGTTATATACTTAGTTTGCTTTAAGAGTTCGACTGTATAGGAGAGATGAGAAATGATGATCTATCATATAATGAAATATGGTTGTTTTTCCCGTGGTTTTCTCCAGTTGTAATGTGAAATTCCTTAAAAGTTCTCGGCCCAAAGGCATTCTCCTCCCCCCAGGGATTGCATTTCAGTTTTTCATTTGGCTGTGCAACTGCACCCCACATTTGCCACCCTTGATCCCCCCTATTACGCAGATAACCTTTGTATTTTTGCTGTAATTAAAAGCAGCCTTATGGACACTATTAATAGAGAATTGCATAATCTAAAATTATTCGAACTCAGTTACAGACAGCGGTCGAAAGTTGCGGTTGTCTGCTTGCCCATGGCAGTCAGATTTTTAAAAGGGCAAGTAAAACGAAGAATTCGGTTGCCCTTAGGGCAATCAAAAATAGAAGAATTTTCTTTCATGGTAATTATTAGAAAGAGAGAAACTACTATTATTTTATCTTCAGTGTGCTCGTTTCTTATTTGTTTACAAGCAGCCGATCACCGTCAAGAAAATTCTGACATCATAGTCAAAACAGACGTAGTCAAAAATCCATTTTCCATAGTAACGGCTGTATTAAAAAAAAAAAATTGTATAGCAAAAGTCGTATGGGCAACAAACTGTACTTGGAGGCGACCAAAATAATTTCAGAGATTGTCCGAGGGGCAGCACAAAAAGAAAACAAAACACAAGATTCTACCCTTGGTTATAGACATTGCGGATAAAAGTTATTTGTGAAAATGTCTCATGTTAATGTACGAGCTATTTCGCTTCAATATTATCATTTCTAAAACTTTTTGTTTTGACTTTACGCATTTTTAATTAGTTTTTCTTTCTACAGAAAAAAGAAGTCCTCCATGTTAAGTGTGTCCTCTGTGACACAGCTAGAGTGAAAGAACCTGAAGGCTAATATCATAGGTTTCCGAAAGACAAAATAATGTAAGTGTTAATTTTAGTAAGAGTATACCATGTGTTACTCATTTTGTAATGAAGCTATCAACAAATTCTTTATGTATGGTAATGTACAATGTAGGGATGCACCGAATATTCGGTTGGTATTCGGTATACTGCCTATTCGGCAGTATACCATGACGGTTCGGCCATTTATTTAAATATTCGACAACCGAATAGTAAACAAATTTAAGTATTCCCCAATCAGTAAACAAATACATATTTTTTATAGCAATAATGAAAGATATAGTATAGTACCATAGTACTAAATTGATTCAAGTTGTTACTGATATCACATGTGAATAAGCCTAGGATAAGCATTAGAAAGTCCTCCTACCAAGGCACCCCCATCCTTGGCAGATAGTCCTAACATAGCGTTCCACAATCATACAAAAAACCAATATCCCAATGAAATTAGTTTTAATGTAAGAGAATGTTAGATTTGATGTTAGATTTGAATTTTGTTGCTTTTCAGTTTTTCTTAAATCTCATGACACATTACATTAACCTGTGCTATTACTAACTGATTTAAATTTGAAACAGTAACTAGAAAAAAAAAGAAACTCATAACATTAAGTATTCATAAATATGTGAAGTCAATTAACTGCTAATATTTTAAATAAAATATGTAGGTAAAAAAATTACCAGCATTTCACTAATATTTTAAAAAGTTATTAATAATATATAAAGGAAACACACTTGGATATTAAATTTTGCAGCATTTCAGTTTTTGAAGTTTTACACCATATGAAATATTTTTAAAGAAAAAAACTAATTAAATTAATCATTGTAATCAAAGTTTAAGAAGTTTAATAAATTTTAACCAAGTATCGGTATTCAGCCGAATATTCGGTTAGAATTTTAACCGAATATTCGTTATTCGACAAAATATGGTATTCAGTGCATCCCTAGTACAATGTAAATCATGGAAATTTTCTTAGAAATGATATCAATTCTTTGCCCACAACATTTTTCAGTTTTACATACAACCAAACATGAACTATTACACACAATGAAGAAATCCTCCAGAAAATCTCTTACGGAGTCATTTTTTTTTCCTAAATGAATCCAAAATAGCAATAATACTCTGAAGATTTTTTTTATAAACTATAAAATTCCAAAACAAATTAAAATATACAGTAAAATACAATGAAAGGTTGTTTAAATTGGTTGTATTTTTGTGAAGGGGCCCTTTAATTGGTTATAATTTTGTGAAGGAATTTTAGTCGATTGTAATTTTGTGAAAGGGCCGTAAAACGGACCTATACTTTGTATGTGTTGATCCCTGTCTGTACCCAATAAAGTTATTCTATTCTTTTTTAGTTTTTCAAAAATAGGACGTTGTATTGGAAGACATACATCTACTGCATCTAATTTTATACATGGAAAACATTTTATTTTGTGGGATATGGTAGCGGACGCAAGAAAAGACGCTTTATAGAATCACCATCAAGCTGTAAAAACCTCTAATTTATTTGCTTCAACATTTGATATTTTTTTAATACCGCTATCTTTTACTGTTTTTGCACAAAAGAAATCTAATTTACATTTATTTTACGCAATTTTCAAAAAATTGTCACTTACTAAATTTATATATGGTCCCTTAACACAGGAAAATAGCACATTTTATTTAATATAAATTAAACTACTGAACGTAAAAATTTGATAAAGTGATTTTACATGTGCACAGCTATGTAACATCACTTTTTGCATCTATTTCCATCAAAATTTGGCTAGGTTGCTATTCATATTTCTTTTACATATTAATTTAATTATTCATAATTCATATTAATATTTTATTAAAAATTATAATAATAGTAAATTATGTTTGGGTCGTTTAATTCTAATAGTACGAATAAAAGTCAGCTTCTCACTATCAATATTATACCAGATTTGAATTAAAATATGAAAAAATATTTTAACATAGGGGGGAGGGGGATTTTGGGTGCTCACTCATTTTCAGTTCAAATATATTGAAAATTGGTATCCGTGGTTAAAATGAGCTAAATTGTTGAAATATAAAGTGAAATCTAGGGGTGCTATAGAAAAAAAAAAGTTGGTGCGAATTTTAATATGGAAACGGCCCCTTATGCAATTTTTATGTATAGCAAATTCTATTGCACGATTGGTATATGTAACTTTTCTATACGATGAATGACGGCTGGATAAAGTACAAGTGAGCCTTTTTTTCCGCAGCTGTACAATAATAGAATAAAGGAAAATGTTACTTGTAATCAATGTATTTTCTTTTTTTTCAGAGGGGGTGGGTTGTGGATTTTAGTACTAAATTATGGACTTGGATTTATTTTTTAAAAAAAACTTATTTTCTCACCGACCGCCATTGGGAGTCGAACCCCGGACCCTTGGTACCGGAGGCCAAAGCGATAACCAGTATGGACCTACCGGCTTCGCCGAAGTTCGCTAAAGATCGAAGTGTACTCTAGTTTCGGTATCGGATTTTGAAATTTTTTTCTTGGAATGTTCCTGGACTTGTGGAAAAATGTATTCATTGTTTTAATATTCTTAATGAATATTGCTAAATAATTTATTAATTATTTTAATTATCTTAATAAATGAATTTGGTACAGCTTTAGTATGGTCCCTTTGGCGCGCTTTATTTTTGGCGCGATAAAGGATGCCAATATGGTAACCCCGACGTCGGATGGTCCGGAGCGGTAACCCTAACCTCGGGCGAAAAGTGGATTCTTCCGTGACGTCACGGATGCGCTCGTGTTCGTCCGGCTAATCGCGACCGTCTGTTCCTTTCATGAACTTTTTGAGCCCCGTATATCTTAGCCCGCGAGGTTTGGGTGCCTTGATCCGCCATTACAATGTGCTTTATGGTTTTATTTTAATGTCTTTATTTTACATTAAATTTTATTATTATTTAATTATTTTTGAAATTTAAAATGGATGTTCAGGTTCATACTAACTATTTATATACAGTTTTGTATGAATAAACATTCTTTTGATAGTACGTTTAAGGTTAATATTTTCGTTCTCGATTGTATATTTGCTAAGGGGAGAAGCAACAAATAATTACGTTATTAATATTTTATACAGTGAAATAATTTTGATTTTACTATTTCCATATTGCAATAATTTAGAGATTTTAATCAAGGTATGTGATAAGTATTGTTTGTTTTTATTTCTTATTATTACCTTTGTTTATTTGTTAATGGTAGGAGCAACAAATAATTCTGTTATTAATATAATATTTGATATTTTGATTTTACTATTTCAATATTGAAACAATTTAGCGATTTTAATTAAGGTATGAGATAAGCATTGTTCGTTATGATTTGCATTAGTTCTTTATTTTGCTTACGTAGTCTTTTGTCAGAATGCTAAAATGTATTTTAATTTTTTTGTCTTTTTTATTTGTTATTTTTGTGAGGTATTGCCTTTAGAATATTATTTGTTTACATTGTTTAATTTAATCTACTAAAAAGAGAAAGGGGGGGCACAGCCCCCCCCTCACACAAAAAGAAAAGTTATTAAATTTTATTAAACCGAATCTATATGTACATGTAAGCTTGTTATCTGTTTAATTTTTTTTTCATAAAAATATTTAAAAGCCATTAAAATAAATCATAGCAAAATTAACGGCGACGATCAATTATCTCGGAACCAGCGCCATCCGATCCGCCATATTGTTTACAATTGGCATCGGCAAGGCAAACTTGGGTTGGCGACAAGATTTTGTCGCCAAATCAAAAAATCGCCAAAAAGGGACCATACTAAAGCTGTTCCATGAATTTTAATTCATTATTCATTTTACTTCATTTTGTATTTAAAGGGATGGAAGGAAGGGGACTCTATTTTTAAAATGTGGCATTTTCTATATTTTTTTTTGCTCTTGCCGGAATGACCCGCTTGGGTAACAACCTGCTCCACAGGACTGAGCGCGATTTTTTTTTCCCTTGCCGGAATCACCGGTTTGTGTAGAAACCGGTTCAATCAAATCAATGTTTTTATCTAACATAACTTGGCTTTTTTATCAATAAGATGTTTTTACTAGATTAAATATTTTAATGGATGTATAATTTTATATCAGTTATAATAGTTTGAGATTGAAAAAATAAATAATGCAAATTAGGATTTATTTATTTAATTTTTTTTCATATCGTGTATACATGGGCGCCGGCAGAATATTTACCAGGGGGGGCAAAGACTACTCGAAAGGGGGCAAAGACTACTTTAACATATGGTTACGATGTTGGAAAGAGCAAAAAAGCAAGGGAAAACACTGCATGCAAAAATCCAGGGGGGCATTACCCCCCCCCCCCTTGCCCTATGCTGCCGGCGCCCATGCATGTATACAATACAAAAATTTATAGAATGCAATATCTTTTATAAGTATAAAGATATAAAGTCATAGTTAATGAAGCGAGCTGAATAGTTGCTTTTTTATGAATAAATAAGAGAAAGATAAATAAAAGGAATTAATGCTAACATTAAAAGCTTGTCACAAAATGCTAGTTCACCAATTCACGTTCAAAATGAAAACCTATAAAAATTGTCACGATGATATATTCTCGGTTCATCTGTTCCTTTTATTATTTATCCCTGGAAATATCTTTTTTTAAGTCCAACCCTACTTTCTTATTGAATTACACTTATGTATATGCTTGGGTACTCTGTTCAATGAATGCGACTATGGACTTCACATTTCCCCCAAATAAAAGTCACCAAAACATTTCTTTTCTCTTTTTTAGTTCAATATCAATCTTTAAATCATTAGCTTTAAAATAAAACAAAAATCATGTCAATACGATAGTTATAAAGCGCTTTTATAACAGTTTAAAAATGTAAACATGCTCGACTATGACACAGGAGATCGGCGCCGAATCGACCAAATCGAATTTAGTCGAAAAAAATCGAACTTCCTCCGTTTGCCATCCGTTTGTGTGTTTACATCACGGACTAGAGGGTACAGGACAATCATCCAAGCATTGTGAAAGAACTAAATGAAATTTGCCTAAAAGATGGCGCTGGGAGTCGTACCCATTAATTTTTTGGCTCATGCGTCGTGTGCTAGTAGCTAAAACGTAAACAAATATCAACGGAAGCACCCCGCGGGAGATGCTTACGCCGTGTGTCGTCAGAGGGTGCCCATGCCGTTAATCATTAAAAGGGGGTCGCATATTTTCCTTTCAGAGGCTGACGCAGTTTCGCCCGTTTGCCGCTTCCCGATGATCGTCCTAAAGCCTCTTAGTCCGTGGTTTACATCGTTCTCACAACATGGTGTGGTTAATGCGATTAATGCTTTTGAGTTAGCGTGGTTTTTTTCCTTCACTTTTATACTAATAATTTAGAGTTTATTATTTAATCTTATCATTTTATTTTCATAATAAAGTGCAGTTTTAAAGTTACAGCACCTGATCAAACTTATGTATCAGGCTGGACCATATAAAATGATCAGTATCTAGCGAGAGCGAGGCCTAATTTCAGTTTGATCAAGAGTGCCACTAGTCCACAATTGTTTGGCCTTTTCTGTTGTGTATATTTAAATTGCTTAGTTAATAATGTACTCAGGATGCATTAAAATTGTATTTATATTTGATCTTGATACTTAAAATCAAGTTTCTTCCAAAACATTAAATTTCAGTGCTTCAATTAAAGCTTATTATTTTCATTTTTAAAATTTTGCTTTTATCTTGTTTAGAAACTTTTTGGACGTGCTTAAAATAGACCAACTTTTTGGCTTTTAGCTTCAAGGAATAATTTCAGTAATTGGTGTCCAACTGTATCTTACAAATATATTTTTTAAATAATCATGAAAAGTACCCAAACCCTCAGTTAAATTAGTGTCATTAATATGCAAATTTTCTGATAATTCTTTATTTAATTGTATTTTCAATTCTTTAAAATCTCAAAACAGAATTTTTAACTGTCTTGGAAAATTCAAAATGTTCTATGTGCTTGAAATTTTGTTGAAACTTACTGTAATTTGATTAAAAAATAAATGTTCAGATTGTTCGAGTTTTCCAGATAATTGAGGTTTCTCAATTTTCCTATTATCTACAATTATACATTCATCTGAGGTTCTATGAGAAAATGTTCTTGTTTAAAGTAAATATTCTTATTAAAATGCGATGACAGTAACATATATACAATTTTAAATAATAATTGAAACCCAATTTCACTGATAATTTTTTACCCAGTGGCAGAATTTTGTCATGCTTTCTGTAGCAAGCTGACGAAATATAGTAAAATTTTCAATATATATATATATATATATATACTGCAGTATTCAATATATATACGAAATATAAAAAATTTTCAATATATTTATATATATATATATACTGCAGTATTCAAGATATATACATAATATATTTATATATATATATATATATATATATATGCATGAATGTACACCAAAGTTGTGGGTACGTTTAAGCATTGTTAATTAAAAATTACAATTACATGAAACTGGTATTCTGCTCATTTTTCAACACTGCTGAAGACAATTTGTCTGCAGAGGGCCATTCTATTACTGCAACAATGTCTCGGTGTCACCCTGTTTCTGCTCTGAAATTTTTTATTTAGTTATTTTTATACAATACTTAAAATGTTTTTGCAATAATTTTTCAGTACTTATGTATTATCCGGGCAGTCTACCAAGACGAACGATTTTTTTCTCATCTTAACAGGCCGATGATAAATGCTGGATACATGAAATTATTGATGGTTGGGAATAGGATTAGTAACTGTTTGCCAGCATATTTGATGAAAAAATAGTTCGGTGGGAATGGCCACCAGGATAATACGTTAAGTACTAGTTTTTCACAATGACTTGGGGAAATTCAAAAAGCTCCATGCACATTAAACATTTTGGATCTCACTGAACTTTGATAAAAAAAAAAAATCATTCATGAAGGTTTGAGTATAATTTAGAATTAGTTTTATTTGGTTGTTTTTCAAATCCTAGTTTTTTTTTTTTTTTTTTTTGTATTTTCAGTTGATATTTTGCCAAAAATCATATATGTATACCGAAATAACTTTTTTTTTACTAAATTTTCAATTATAAAAATAGAAAACTAACTTCAGTTGTAGCTACAAAACGCTGGCTGCAAAAATAAATTATGTCTCAGAGGCAGAAATTGATTTTTTCTATAACTAGGGGCCAAGGCCCCCCAGACTCTCTACGCTCGCTTTTTGTATGAGGCATTCAGCCCCTAATAAGGCTCATTCGTAAAAAAGACATAATTTCAACAGACAAAACCCGAAGATTGGATCAAATAGAATGTTACTGAGCTACACATTGCTTGGTTCTTGCATGTTCATTGGTACATAAAAATTTAAACTTCACACTACAGTAGACACCCTCCCGCTCATAACACGGAATATATTTCGTTATGGGAATCCGTGTTGTACGGGTCCTGAGCTATACTCCACCTGGAGTGCGGACTCCGCTTATAATCGCTGGAAAAATTATTTGCACTCCTCAGAAACACAATGATATTTAATGTTGCCATTCAAATTTATATTAATTAGGATCTAAAGCTTAATAAAATAAGAACATCTGTTTCAGCTGTATTTTTAATAATGTAAAACCCATTGGACACCTTGAGAATTTCCACCCATGGCGATTTTTCATTATTTGGCGACTTGCGTACATGTAAATTTAATAAAAGCTACGGAACAGATAGGATAGCTTGCCACCAATGGCGACTTTTCATTATTTGGCGATTTACACATGCTCACAACCTATAATTTTAAGGTTACCGGAAAACCGTTATCCATATTTTAATTTACATAATGGTTTGCAGATTGGCGTACTTAACACCACGAATTATACCATCTCGTCGCGCTAGCAAATATCCAAAGTGTACTATAACTGCTATAATGGCATAGTTAACGCCGCCCAATACTTCTACTGGCAGCAAATAATCCAGCTGGACTGAACCGGCTTTAAAATAATCTGCATTTTAATTATTTTTCATTATCAAGATATTAGTTATTCTGTTTTAGGAAAAACGAATAATCGCTAATTCTACACTCCTGTTGTCTAAGCGAACTTACTATTTGAAAATTGTCAACTTTGTGTAACTCATTTTGAGTTACTTATTTCATATAGTTTTTATTTTGGCGTAAAATATTTGTAATTCTAACTCATGTTTGTAAATTTCACGGGATTCTAGATACTTGGAAACGCTTTGTTGCAAAGGAATGAATGATTTTATGCAAATCTGGCAACCATTCTGTTTATTTTTTTAGTTTTTTATTAATATCTTCTAAAATAATTCGATTTTCAAAATTTAAGTCAGCTTAGCAGGTTCCTCGGAATTTTTCGAATCTGTGAGCACCTGAGTCCAAAATTCAAATCCTCACGCTTTGGGAGAAGACAGGCGAACAAGCTTTTGACAGCGGCGATGACAGCGGCCCTTACTTTTTTTTAGAATAGAGTGATATCATTAATTAGCATAGCATATTTTAATCCTTTTCTTAACCCAGCAGTACTCCTGCAGGGTATAATATATACCTACTACACTTTTGTTTTGGATGTGCCTTCGTAATTTCTTTTTGAAAATGGATTAAACTTACATGTAGCTGCAGAGGCGCCGACTTTACAAAATTTCTGTGGATGCCCTAAAAGTCCGTGTGTGTGTGTGGGGGGGGGGGGGTTAATAAAATGCTGAAAGTCGCACAAGGTTTGTAATTTTTGATAAAGGATCGCTAAGTTTGGTGCCAAAACGCGACAATTTATTTTAAAGGGGGAGTATAGTTGGAATGTACTTGGCTAAGATTGTAAAATAGTTTTAGTAGGTAATTTTAAGATAGATTTCGATTCCGAAGATGGGTTTTTATGGAACAAGGAAGAAAAATACGGCACACTAATGAATAACGATACACTTTCCAACTTTATGGAATCTTTTCCAACTACCCTTCAATCTTTTCTATTATTATTTGCGTCCTTGCTCGTAACTCTCAATCATTTGACTTTTCGTGCACATTTTTACCAGTGGGAAATGGGTAATACAAATAATCATTTTAGCTCCACATAAAATATCCAATATCTGAGGGTATAGATTGAAGAAACGATATCTGTCTCACGGTTTTGGTGCACAAATTAAAACAAACTAACTGCACCAAGGATTCGAAAAAATTCAGGATAATTCTTTACAAGCTGCACTACACACTGCAATAAATTCGAAAACTTTCATGAAACTTTCTAGGGATGGACGCGAGACGAAAAATTGGTGTCTCGCGTCTCGCAAAACAGCCGAAAAGCTTGTCTCGTCTCGCAAAAATCCCTATACCATAATGTTAAAATTTTTCGTCTCGTCTCGCAAAAAAGCTGTAAATCTCTGTCTCGTCTCGCAAAAAGTCGTCTCGCGTCCATCCCTAAAACTTTCAGAAAAAAATCTTAAATGTGGAACTGCACAGCAAAATATTTCTAAGAGTGGCCATTCTGCAAAAAATTTTCGTTTATTCGGGTGTCTAGTACAGCTTGTGAACCTACATCCTAAAAATTGTGAAGTGATTGAGATAATTAGTTTTCTTTTTTGTATTTATGTACCAAAATTGCGTGTTTTTTCCCAGCGCTGAAGGTGACATTCAAAGTTTAATTTAAGTGAATAGTGTGAATTTTTCGCGTCCGATTATCTGTACTACGGTGAAGCAACGCTGGGCATAGAATGAAAGTCTCCACCGTTGTGTCTTAGTAATGATAACAGCAAACCAGTTAAAATCAAGATTCTTTTTAAAGTAATGAAGTATTACACTGCAAAAAATAATCGTAAAAATACAGAACTATTCTGTCATTTTTCAACAGAAAAAAAATGTTAACAGAATTTAACTATGCTTTCCACGTAAATTTGCTATATTTTATGTTATAAAACAGATATTTCAGAATTTCGTTGTTTAACGACATTTATCTGTAGCTGTGGCATCGAACCAACCAACCAAAACCGAACATCCATTTACGTACGAAGTGAACCTTGCTTTAACCAGCGTAAAGAATTGTCGGTTATTTTTAAAGGTAATTTTTTAAAATTATTACTTATATTTTCTGAAATCTTTTTGCTAAGAAATGTTGCTTTTCCAAAAATCTCATGCTTTAAAACATAACGACATTCTATCCGTATATAGTAGTGTATTTTAAAGCCGTTAAGCCTAATGTTTACAAACTATTTCTCGTATAAAACAATTAGTAAAGCCTGAATAAATTTAATTTTCTCGGTTCCTAATCATCACTCTCATTTTATTGAAGTATTTTACAGAAACAGTGAAATAGATATTAAGCTTATGAGGTTCAAGAGGCATCGTATCGGTATAATAAAATTATGTGTGCAGATTTACGATTGCAGCGTTAAAATACTTTGTGATTATATTCAATTCATGTTACTCTAGTTATATTTTTTTATGTATATCTGTAAAAAACAAACAGAAAAACACAAATTTTCAATTTTAAAATTAAAGTACTGATACGATTTCAGATTCATACGCCGCCGGGAAATTAGCTCATAAATTGTCAGGCAAGTTTAGTTTTTCTTTAAAAACCTGAAAAAGTAGAGCTTTAAGTTTGGAATAAATAATTTTACCCACTTTATATTTTCTGTCTGTAGAATGTTTTTTGTCATTCATCACAGAATAATAATAACAATAAAAAGCTGTAACGAGTTTTGCTTTTATTATAAGTTTAGTACTTTTATTTAACACAAATTCCAAAGGGCCATATTAATCATTTGTAATTTTGTGACGAGGCAGCAATACAAACCCAATTGTCATATGCATTGAACCCTGCAATTAGTGTACTGATATTAAGAGATGTATTACCTATGTAATTAAAGTTGAAATTTTGAAAAAAAAAAAAAAAACATTTAAGTTTTCCAGTTGGTTTTTTTTTTTTTTTTAATCCACCTGGGATTTTTCGGGTTCAACAAAATCCTAATAATCCTGTCAGTCGATAAAGTGTTTTTTAAAAACTCATTTAACCCTTGAAGCTGTCACCATAGTTTTGGGCTTTTTCTATGCAGAATTTAATACGGAACTGTATTTGATTTAATAAATGAACATTATTTATGCTAGGAGCATTGCTGCCAACATGTAACGTTTAATGTAAGAAATTGATTACATTGTAAGATATAAATTTAATCGGCATTATTGAAAAATTTTTAGCAAGAAGTGTTTTTATTCAACAAAATTCTTAAAACAAAAATTTTTAAACTTTGCTACCTCAGTCACTAATGTTCAGCTAAATTATGCTTGTAAATTTATTAAATTGAGAACAGTATGAGATAAAGATACGATTGATTTTTTTTGCTTATATAGCAGAAACTCCATTTTCTTTCTAACTTGTCATAGATACCACCATTTATTAATAGCTTAAATGTGTAAATTTGACTAATGTTTTTTTTATAAATGTATACTTTTGATACACAGAAATCTAAGTAATAATAAAAATGAATTTCTGTTTGTAGGTTTAGACCGTAAACAAATCCACAAAAATGGACCAATCGGCCTGAAATTTTGCACAGATGTGTAAAATAATATAGAATAAATGATAGTCCACTTTAAAACTTTGAAAGTCCACCCGTTCCCAGAGATTAAGAGATTTTTTTATGATTTCCACACAGAAAGCTTTCCGTAATTGTAACCCCCATAGTGAAAAACGTGTGAAATAAGCATCGCGTTTGTCATGTGTGGCAATTTTGCCGAATAAAATGTTTTTAATTCTTAAATAAGTAAAAATAAAAGAATAATAATGATCTTTTTTGTTAGTTTATTTTTGTATGGTTATTTTTTAAATTATAATATGCCTGCATGCTTTTAATTATAATGTGCATGGGAAATCGGAGCAGGAATGAAATGTTTTGTATGCAAAATAATAAGGATTGAAGATTTCTGAGGCTAATATGTAAAACTTTTTGGGGATAATACCGTAAGCAGGTGCCCATCGCCAAGGGAGATGCGTTGCCAAAGCTTACTATATGTAACTAAACAATCCTGGCAGCGTTGCCAATCGAGATTAGCTATTCGGCAACCCTTCCGGCAGAGTTATGTTGTTTTATGATGTCATGAGAAACCATGCTGTTTGAAGGAATTATGTGATTGGTTGAACAAATTTCAAGGAGTTTAACTGGCAAAATAACTGAACTTGAATTCGCCGGGAATGGAAGTCGTGTCGTCTGCTGAAGTTCTGTATTTTATAATGGTTATTTTTGAAAAGTGGAATGTTTGCTTGGTTTTATAATAAATGTAGATAATTTGTGTAGAGCTGTAATGAAATTGGTTCCTTTATACGCTGAGTTGTTTCTTATTTCTTTATCAAGTGAATTTCGACAAAAATTTGAAAATGTTTGTTGCAAGTTGTGAAGAATATGTATATAGCGTGTGTTGAAGTATAGTTGTTATATGTTTATTTGAATGCTTGTGATGGCTTTATTTTGTGATGATCTCGCGTTGTTCATGAATAAAATTAAAGGTATGTGGTGCTTTTATTTATTTAAATGTTTATTCCTTGCTTTACGGTTCAGCGGTGTATAGTTGAATATTTATGGTCTTATGTTTTCATAACTATGTAAGGTTTTTAGTATGTTGTTATTTTTTTGTGAATTGGGATGAAAAAAAAAATTTTAAAGGTTTTAAGAGGGATGGTTAATTTTATTTGTTATATGGGTTTGCTCATGATTTACAGAATTCCCGTACAATTTTTAGGTTTAATATGAATAAATATGTAAGGATTTTTGAGTTGTTTGTGATCAGATTTGATTCTATTCTGATTAATAGTGTAAATGTTGTGCGTTTTGAAGGTATTAAATTGCAAAAATCACGTGGGGGAGGAAGTAGTCGGTTTATTATAGTGGTTTTCTGATATTTTTAAAGAGTGTTTTTAAAATTTTATGAAAATATTTGCAGTATATTTTTTTGAAATCGTGCACCATTCAGGTTAAAAATGATTGAATATATGTATTTTTGAGTTGTTTGTGGGGAGTTGTATGTATGTGTGTGTAGGGGGCGGGGGAAGGCAGTCGGTTTATTTGAATGTTTTTCTATTAATTTAAATCTGTTATTTTAATGTTTTAAGGGAAATTTTGCTGTATAATTATGTGCAGAAACATATTTTAGCATTTTGAATATTTTGAAGGTTATGGTTTATTTATTTTTTAACGTGCCTAGAGCTAGTGCTTTGTTTATGTACATTTTGTTTATAATTGCATTTGAAATATGTCTACTAATGTTTTAATGTGTTTAGATAAGTATATTGTAGTTTTGGGTTTATTTTTTTCCTTATGTGTCTACGTATGTTTATGTTTTGTTTGGCGCGAAAAACAAGTCACCAAGGTTAGACGTTAGCGACAAAAAAAATTTGCCAACCCAACCGGCACCCGCTTACGGTATTATTCCCAACTTTTTAGTTTGGCGAAAAATAAACTGGCTGATATGCCATTGAGAAAGTGAGTTCTAGTGGTCTATTTATAATTTTAATTATCTGAGCAGAAATAATGCAGTTAAGGGATTTCAAGCGATCTATCTTTAGAATTCTCGCCAAATTGAGTAATTGATTTAAGTTGGGGGAATTCCACCAAATTTCAGAGAATTGAAATCATCGCATTTAGTACATCAGAGTTAATGATGAATAAAACACGTTATTGTTTATAATTTTAAAAAATGCTGCTACTTTTCAAATAAATTCCTGCTTTACTTTTCGATGATCGAACCATATAAGTGACAGATATTTCTCATTTTGATTGCTGTTAAGTCTATGCTTTGAATGATTCCCTGAAAAAAATCTTGCAAAATGGTGTATGTTGGCACTTCGGCAAGCCTTAGATTTGAAATTGGATATTATTTGAGACTGGTATATATAACACTGGTTGCATGTCCCCACTTGCTAGCGGGGGTACCCCGCTAATATCATATTCATATACATTTTCATCTCACATTTGAACACTCTTAAAGAATAACAATCTATCATGACAAATTTAGGTATGTTAATTATTTATGACTTTCTTTTACAGATGTTGATATAAATTTATTTCCATTAATCAGCTTATAAAAATCATAACGGATTTTCATACGATGAAAAAAGATTTCTCCATAACTTGCTTTGGTTTTTTAGTAAAATTGGCATTTATAATTAACTGTATTGTAAGGATAAACATTTAATCTTTAGTTGATTTTTATTGTGTTCTGTAAGATTTTTGATAATGGAATGTTGGTAGGTATGTGTAGGAGGAAGAAAGAACATAATTTTGATTGTTGTAATGCTTTAGTCACTTAATAATTTGTTTTTTCTTGTGATTAACTGGCAATTCTTGAAAAATCATCTTAAAGAATTATTTTCTTTTAAGAAACAAATATAATCCCAGAAATTGTTATAAATACCAAAATAACAGCCCCAAGTGTAAAAAAGTGATCGTTTATGATATCATTGCTTGATTTGCTCTTGTGCAATACCTTTACATTTTTTGTGGCCTACTGTCTGCAAGTGATTTTTATACCTGCGTTTTAACATGCATAGGGGGAAGTGTCCTGTGATTTGATGGCTCAGTCAGATAAAGCTTCTTTCCAATAATGCAGCGTCAACTGTAATTGATGCAGGACGTCTCCACACTGGTGCATTTGGTAGGCTGAATACTGAACAGATATTTGGCCGAATTTTACTATATATTCAGCTGAATAATTTCAGAATGAAGAGAAAAAGGTATTTTTAGCAGATTTTTAAATCCATTTACAAATAATATGGCTTAGTTATACTTCAAAATTTCATATTATAAAATATCCTAAGTCACTAAATTTTAAGCGGAGTGAAAAATAATCCAATATGTTTAATAATGGAGGATTTTTTCTGATCCTCAATTAGAAACATAATTTTGAAAAACTGCTATGTTTTGTAAAACTCAAAGCATAATGCGATTAAGCATAGTTACCAGATTAATTACATTTATCATAGCATATTTATTAAATTATTAATATTGCAAAATATAAGTATGCTGCTATTTCTGTTTAACTTTGTAAAAGGTATTTTTTCATGACCAAGATTTTTTAGTTTTACATATAATATACTGTTGTGTGTTTTACCTATGAATAATATAAAATGAATTTTAATTAATCTTTATTTAGTATTTCATTGCAAATTTGAAAAGTTATATTTTATTTACAATTAAAATGACAATTAAGGAAAGTATTGATTATGTGTGCATTTTATGCTGAAAGCTTTATATTAGCTTATATGTAGAATGATCCAAAACTTCAGGGACTGTGGGTATTCCCGATGACGAAAGCAAGTACCTAAAGTTAAATTGCTTGGAATGGATTCTCCCAACCCTACCTGTCCAAGTTGATTTATCCCATGCCGTGTGGACGAACAGTGCTCACAGCTGCTACCTTCCAAAGTCAGTTGTCTTAGCTTGGTGACATAAAAATGGCTTTTCTTGAACAGTGCTGTATCATTAAATTCTGTCAGCAGTTAGGTAAAACACCAATGAGACTTTGGAAATGCTAAGAAATGTGTATGATGAATCTACCATGACGAGATCCAAGGTTATGAATGGCATCCGCATTTTAAAGAGGGCCGAGAATCCTTGGACAATGTTGGCCGACATTCGACTTCATGGAACACAGAAAATGTTTTATTGGTGTCTGAATGTGTTTGAAAAGATCGTCGCCAAACAGTACTGTTTTTCCATTTTGTTCTGTTCATAACGATTTTGACCAGAATAAGCGGAGACTAACTTGCTTAATACTAAACAAGGGGGGAGGGGGGCATAACTTTTTCAATCTTGTAATCTATCCTATCCTTTAAAAGCATTCATAACAAAATCAGGGTACTTTTGAAAGTGAACTAAAAGTTGAAATTTCGTCTTGACTTTAGATGATTTCATTTTCCATCCTCAACAAAATATGATGGGTTAAAAGCTACAGCTCTTAACCTGTCATATTTCGTTGAAAGGTTAAGTCAACTGACAGTGTGACTTAACCTGAGTAAGTGACAAGTTTTTCCAACTGAATGGAATGTACATTATTTCCATAAATGTGATTAATTGTGCTTATTTTACTTAACTAGTTCTAGACTTATAAATGCGATCCATTATGTTTGATTTACTTAATAAACATTCAGTACTTATATAAAAAATTCCATTTTCTAGTTTTGTATTTCTCTATTTGTTTTATTGTTATCAGACATCAGAACTTTGGATATAGTGAACGAACCCCCAGAACAAGCGAGAACAGCTCTTCGCCATAAATCTCCAAAATCTCGCCCTCCCTGCAGGGGTGACTTCAAATCAAATCAAATTAATGAACAAAATTTGCTGGTCTCCAGAGGCTCACTAAAACCAGAGACATAACCATATGGTCGGGAACTTATAGTGTCATAGAGTATAAAAATGAAATCTTTTTTTTTATTTAGGAGTTTGCTGAGCAGGACAGTTCCAATGTCTGTGTGTTACCCATAAGTTTTCACACGTTACAAGTTTTATAAAATTAATAATTAAAAATAAATTGTTGCAGATAATTATATTTATTGTGTATATGTTCGTTTTATAAAAGGATGTAAAGCAAGATAATATTGATACTTGATTTTTCAATGCTGAGTTATGAAAAAGGAGTTAAAAAAAGCAGTGACAGATGTCACACACATAACGGTGGAATCGTCCAGCAAAATTTATCAAATATATTTAAAAATGTATCTGATTTTACTTTTTCTTTTTTTCAGAAATGTATCAATTTACTTGCAGAGAGAAGTCCTGTGTATCTGTATTGCCATATTATTGTTTGGAAAAGATAATTTGTAATGTATATACTACTTTTCTAAAATAAAATACTTTATGGCATATATAATTTGTTGAAAACTTTTACTAAGAAAAAATTTATTTATTATTATTTTTTTTAACTTTTCGAGCATGTACCATGTTAGGAAAGTATTGTAATCATGAAAAAATTTGACTTTAGAGATCTTGATGTATTTACACGTTTTGAGCTCTTCTGAATTCACTTATACTATTTTTAGAAGATGTATCTGTGCATGTGTGTGTAAGAGTGAACACGATAGCTCCTAAATGGTGCATTCGATTGAGTTCAAATTTGGTATGCATATTATAGACCATTGCCACATGAACGTTCTTGATTTTGGTGTGTATAGGACTTATAAATTTTTTACAGGGCTACAAAAAAATTTACGTTATGGCCTATAGATAGAAATTCTTCAAAGTGTGCTAGTGACTGAATGATGCATTCAATTGAGTGCTAATTGGTTATGTATGTTATAGGTAACGATCCCATGACCTGCATAGATTTTGGTGTGCATAGAGCTGATAATTTGTTCATGGGCAGTGATCCATCTAGGATTTTTTTCAGATGAGTAAAAATACTCCTTAACCTTTTTAGAAGAAGTATTTTCTTTTCCAAACAAGTAATTAAAACAACAAACAATTATGCTAAATTTTCAAATACATAATTAAATTGCATTCGACACATAAATAATAGCTGATTATACATCTAGGTACATAAATGTCAGTTCAACAAAAACTAATACAAAAATTAGATTTTTAAAATTTAAAATCAGCAAAATATACCTAATTTTATATGGAAAAGCAATGAGTAAAAACACGCATTCCGAAATTCTTAAGGCGTATTCTGAATTTCTAAGGTGTGAAATAAACACATCTAGAGGTGTTATCGCATTCAATGTTCACGGGGTTGCAAAAAAAAAAAAAAAAAATTCTCATACATAACGGCCTACAAATGGAAATCATTTATAGTGCGCTAGCGCCTAAATAGTGCATTTTAATAAAAGTTCATAGGTCACAGTCACACAACCTGTATAGATTTTGATGTGGGTAGAGCACATGTTTTGTACAGTGCTACAAAATATTCTTGTACTTTATGGCGCAAATTCTTGAAAGTGTAGTAGCATCTAAAGAGTACTCAATTAGGTATGCATATTATAGGTCACTGTTTTGCACACTGTACAGATTTTAATATGCGGAGTGCTTGCAGTTTTTTTTTTTTTTTTTACAGGGCTACAAAAAATTATACATTGCGGCCTATACACTCAAATTATTTGAAGTACAGTAGTGTCTGAACACTACATTTAATTGAGCTGATTAAATTTATTTGAATGCTTGATAAAGATCAAGAGTTTGGAAAGTCAGTGGAGTTATTCCAGTCTTTTTCTAAGTATAAAATGAACTGCCGAAAGTCAGCTAATAATATTTTTTTCCGCCCTCTCTGAAAACTATCTCAAACAAATAAAAGGTTCTATAAAGAACCTTATATTTTGTTTAAGATTCATAGAGGGGGGGGGGTGAAAAATCCAATGTACAATTTTAGTATGACAAATTGCAGGGAACCAAAATCAGTTGGTAATTTATGATTTTTTTATGACTTTATGATAGTAAAAATTACTTTTTCATATTTTAAGATTTTCTTTTGTAAAAAAAGCAGTCATAAGTTAAACCCTTATTTTAAAACTCATTAAAATTAATAAAATTCAATTTATTAATAGGAATATTGCATATTAATTCGGAAACCTTTGTGAAATAAACAGAGAGGATACTGAATATTTTCCCCAAAATATTCTGAAACATTACATATCTATTCACCTTTAATCTAGAAACCTTTGCAAAAAAAGTGGGAAAATATTTAAATATTTTTCTTAAACATGCAGAAACATTTATAGATACCTTGCCTGCCTAGTGCAGAAATGTTCCTGCAATTTAAACTACAAGAACTACCCCATATTTTAAGGCAACACTTCCGATTCTTTTTTTTTTTTTAATAGTGTAGCTGATAATTTTAGTTAACTAATTTTGTGACTTTTAAGTCTAAATGGTTTGGATTTTTCCGAGAATACCAGGTGTCACTACCTCTGCTAGGAGTAAAACGTATGTGTGCTTCCAGATAATTTTTAAAGCTCTGTTGCTACACATTTGGGGGGGAAAAAAATGCAAAATAGCTGCAATAGCATTCAAAATCAGATTATTTTTTAATGCACCATTTAATGCTTTATTTGTTTTATATTTATGCATTTTCATTTATTTTCAAGAGTTTTTCTAGAAGTGACTTTCATTTAATGGTTCAATTTAACAACTTATGGCAACAATGCATTCTTGTAACTGTAGTGTTTAAAATAGAATCTGAAATGAGTTATTTTTAATTTAAGTGAACAAGAGTAAAAGTATTGAGTGTAGTTTTCATTAATACAGCAAAACTTGGATAACTCGAACATGATCAATTCAAAATTTCAACTTTGAATTATTCAAGTTTGACTATATAAATAAGAATTATTATTATTTTATTTATTTTTTTGCAAGAAGATCGCTTTTGACTTTTCTAAAATGTGTAGGTCAACAATTAACCCTAGCAGAGAAAATGCTCTCTGATGTTGGATAATTTCTCATTTGTTTTTCACTATTATGATACATATGCTTAAATTTTTATCCCGCAATTTAGTGCTAACTATTTATAAAGCAATTATTTAGTTGCCAGATTCTAACCAAAGAAGAAAAAACAGTAAATAAATAAAATGGGTGTGAACTAAAGGAAAATAAAAGGTGAAATTTTCAGCATTTGTTTTCTCCCCCCATATTTTTCTCTTGATCTGCTGCTGAGTTCAACAGTGTTTCATTATACTTGAAATCAAATACTTTGTGTATTTCTAAAATGATAGGAAAAGTGTAAAATGCTCTCATTTTCTTTCCCCTTTTTATCTAAGGAGACAAGCTGCAGGTTGTCAAGCTCTGCTATAGATAATTTTTTGCTTTAGAGCTCTAATGGCATGATTATAAATGATATGTAAAAATTTTCATTACAAGTACACTCATCCTCCTATCTTTTCATGAGAAAAAAATACTTATTTCTCTTGTTGAAGTAAGTGGGGCACATGATGCGGGTGCTGTGCTAAAGGGAGTGCCAAGATCAGTTATCGCTCCTTGGGAGGGGCACCCTAGTTAAGGTTTGCCCCAGGTGTTGTAAACAGTAGTTGCGGCTCCGGTAAGTACTCATGTTCTTGAAACAGCTCTCAATTATTACTCGCACAGAATGTTTAATTCAGACCTTTAATTTTTTAATTTACTGTTGAACTGAAGAGTTATTTGTGTCTATTAAGATTATTTTAAAGTATGAGTATACTTATATCTGTAGGTACAGATTTTGAACACAAAAAACAATTATTGATAAAATGGCTAGTTTTACAGAAAGATGTTACATAGCTGCCAATCATCCCGGTTTACCCTGGAGTTTTGCGGTTTTTTAGTCATTTTCCGATTTTACGGCCGTAAACAAGTTTCTCCCATTTTTTTCGAATTTTTCTGAATAATTCCTAATTACGGACTAACATTAGAGGACGGTTGACTTTGGGCCCGTTTACATGTGCAAAAATGTGGAGTAAATCCCGGTACTTACGCTGCTTTCTATCCCGCTTCCCCTACTTAGGGGGGAAAATGCGGGGTAGAAAGATTCCTGGTCGAAAGGAGGGTTAATGCAGAGTCAAACCCGCTTTCCCATGATGCATTGCGAGTTTTCCCCTGTACTCCGCTTTAACCCGGGATTTTCTATTTTCACATGTAAACGGGCCTTTACTGCGCAATCGAGGGGAAAGATAGCCGGTTTACGATTCCGCAAATACTCCAGAGGAAAAGTCGTAGATAGATAATAGTTAAGTGAATTTGGCCGGCGTCGTAACTGCGCGCACTGAATATGCATGTTTACTTATATGATTTTATTTACAGCAATCTGGCAAAGGCAAAACGAAATTGTTTTGATTTCGATCTTACATGCTGCTTCAGCGGTGATGATTAATTATCGGCTAAAACGAAATGCTGACCAAGAAATATTACTAAACTTTCAAAGATGGTTATGTGAAGGATTTTAAGTTCGTGCTAAAGTCGAAGCTCGGTGATAAGCATGCATTTTGCTCGGTGTGTGGGTGTGATTTCTCGATATAGCACAGAGGTAAAAGCGACATAGTTGTGCACACGAAGATAGCTAAGCACCTTAAAAGTGCAAAAGCTATTGATGCATCTCCTTTAATAAGATCTATTTTTACCACCGAGAAAGATTTAATTGGAATAAAGGCAGAATGTTTGTTTTACAACGTTTCTGGTTGAACAAGATTTCAAAATAAAATGTCGATATTGCATGGTAATTTAAAAAAAAAATCTTCTATTTTTTTTAACTGTCTGAATTGGCAGCTATGATGTTACATTCTGGCAATATTTTTCTGCCAGTTTTTCTGTTAATTTACAGAAATAGTATTTTTAGTTATTTCCTATATTACTATTATATTTCTCCAAATGTTTAAATATTTTTGGTACTTGCATATTATCCCGGCGGTTTGAATATATTGCCAATAGTTTGGCAACTCATTTGACATAGTTTGTCAGGAATGACCTCCAGGATAATACGTCAGTACCATATTTTTATACACATATTTAAAATTTTTAATGCATTTACAAAAATATAATAGTAATAATATAATAAGTATAATACCAGACTACTTTCTGGTATTATATTTATTTCATGTATTACAAATTATATTGTTGTAAATTTATTAAATTTTTTTAGTATATGTATAAAAAAAATTAAACATTTGGAGAAATATAATAGTAATATATGAAATAACTAAAAATACTATTTCTGTAAATTAACAGAAAAACTGCAGCAAAATGTTACCAGAATGTAACATCTTTCTGTCTACAGGAAGTTCCTGTATACAGAAGAATTACTGGCAGCAAAAAGTTGCCAGAAAATTACTGTATACAGGAATTTTCTGTATACAGAAGAATTACTGGCAGCAAAAAGTTGCCAGAAAATTTCTGTATACAGAAATTTTCTGTCGACAGTAATAAATGTCATTCAACAGAATGATTCTGTAACCCCTACAGATAGTTTCTGTATACAGAAATCAACTGTAAAACGCCGCTTGGGAACGACTTTTATATGTATACGGAAAATTTCTGTAGGGAACAGAATTTTTTTGTCATATAACATACAGCTCCTGGCAACAGAAAATTTCTGCCTACAGAATATTTCTGGCAACTTTTTGCTGCCAGACATTTTCTGTTGATTTACAGGAATATTTTTTGCAGTGTAGGTTGTAACGAAAGTTTCCCGCCACCGTAAACATCGTCAGAAAACAGTTCGCGTTGGCGTATTTGCTCATATTTTGTCAAATGATTTTTGGCATTTGAAATAAAGAGACTTACTTTATAACACTGTGTTATGAAACCTGTAAAAAAATATAGTTGTCATTAAGTACAAGGTGTGTCAAATTGAACTATCACTCTAGAGGATTGGAACCATCATTTACTTCCAGTTGTGTTGCAAAAAGTCAGCTACAGAATATAAACGAATAATGAGTACAGCTTTAAATACTATTGTTGCATCACGTGACACTGTGCAGGTTTGGTACCGAAAGATCAAAAAGAGTTATCTAAGGAGTTAGAAATTAGTTTTTCAAGCAGATTTGGCGGAAAACTTTCGCTACAACCTTATATTTCTGATGAAATGCCCTTCTTTTAGAAAAATCTGCTTGTGCTGGAGTCACCTTAAATTTGTTTGCCTTACGCAAATTCTCTGTCAAAATTCGAGAATTCCTGTGCGCACACCCCCTTTGCCCTTGTAATAAATCAGACCCGAAAGAGGTGTATTACACTATTTCACTTTTTTTTTTTACTTTTAGCGATAGAATTTTGATTGGTTTTAACTGATCATTATAAATTTCAAAGCAAAAGTGTATTGGGGGAAAAAAAAACATGCAACAATAATATCACAATCAGTCAAATTTCTTGTCATGTAAATGGAAATTTTGTATAAAAAGTGATTAACTTTTTTTGTTAATTAAATGTAACAGTAATTAAATGTAACAATTCACGATCAATGTTATTCTTGTTCAATCTATCTCATCCCTGTCTGAAATCCTCAGAGTTTTCAAAAAATGTTATTCATAGTATTGTTTCTCAGCTCATTCATTTCCTGTAATTTTTTTTTTTTTTTACATTTTTGTAGACCTATAAAGAGCTGCAGCTAAGCCTTGACTATTTTCTTTTCTTTTTTTCCCCAACAAATTAAAAAAAATACAAACAGTATACCTTTAAAATTAAACTAGATAATTTCCTCAGAATGAGTTAATGCCAATGCAACGTTTTCTATGTTGAAATGTGTGTAGGACCACATAAAAGAGATTGGTAACTATTTAAATGCAAACAAAAGAATAAAGTAGAACAAAAAAAGTTGTTTATCTTAGAGTTAATAATTATTCAAAAAATATTTTGAATTGTTGGCCATATAACCTCCAGGCATGATTTTGAGCATCCTCCTGAAGTAGAGCTATTTTACCCTCTGCCATTATGTGGTCAAATTTGCAAAATTACGAGAGACATACCTTTCAGTAATGTGTGTTCATGCACCCATGATTTCAGTATAATGTTACAAAAACAGCATTGGGCTAGATCAAACTAAATAGTACCTAACTCCGCTTTGTCAAACAAGAACGAAAATTGTACAAAATATTCGCAGAAAATGAAACGGAAGGCATCTCGAAATGTTAGTGTGGACGACAGTCTGTTCCATCCTCTTCAATAAATAACTGTGCACTAAAATCATTCAAAAATAAGAAAAGGAAATTGAGACTTTAGAAGAAAGTGACACAAACCTTTATACCTTAGAAGCCTCGCCTCAGTCTCATCCAATTAATACCAAAGCGCCGACACTTTTTGATGAATGAGCATCTTTTTTTGTTCCAGAGACATACAAAGTGTTGTATATTAGGTGCTTGTAAACAGACAGACCTTGATGTTCTCTATTTACAATAAAAACAATTAAACCTATTCACTTCGGAATCCTGAAGTAATATTATTAGAACTATCTCAAAACATTTCCATAATGGGAATGAGTCTTTCACCTAACTCCTGTGTTATCTTTCCCGCGTGAACTTCTGATTGTAGCCAGCGGCTTTGTCTCAAATTCTCCGTTTTCCAGTACTCTTGGGCTAACATAGTATCATTGTATTCATACATTTTCCCATGGAGGACGAGGATTCTGGGATGAGGTCTGTTTGTGTGGATCAGATCTATCTATGGGTCAGAAAGGGGGGGACAGTGGGCAAAGGCATTGCCTGTGGGGCGGTAGGGAGTCGCACATCTCATTGTGAAAAAGCTTTGAATTTTAGAAAGACATTGTTTACATGGGCGCCAGATAGGAAGGCAAGTGGTAGTGGGGGATTGAGATTTGAGCCCGCCTAGTATAGTAAACATTTTTACAGCATATTGAACTTCTAAGTATTATTTTCGTGCTAAAATGTCGGAATGTTAGGATGACCCCCATACACCTCTAAATTAGTACTCATATGAGAAGCTATTATAATTATTATTATTATTTTAAGTAGACAAAAATATTACCTGTTTGGATTCCTTTTTTTTTCATGCACTTTTTAAAATTTTAGAGTATGTGCTAAATTACTACTTATTGGAATTTTATTATAATTACTCGAGTTCCGAGGCACATAATGGTGTATGCCGAAGAAACAAAATCTGCATAACGGTCTTAGTACACAAATTAAAGTAGACTATCGCACCAAGGATTCGAAAAAATTTAGGATGATTCTTTATAAGCTGCACTACATACCGAAATATAGAATAACACTTCTTTAAAATTTTCGATTTATAATAATTTTTTCTAAAAGTTTCGTAAATTATACAGGTTTATTGTTTATTTCAGTGTATAGTGCAGTTTCTAAAACATACATCCTAAAAATTTGAAATATTTGACATAATTTTTTTGAATCTGTGTACCAAAATTTCATGGTTTTTTTTTTTTTTTTTTTTTCCGAACTACAGCGATAAGCTGAAAGTAGCTGTAATTCAGTTGCCTTTAAACAGGGTTTAATTTCTATCCAAAAAAGTGCAAGAGCCCTGATTTTTGTATTGCAATTTACAAAATTAATTACCTAATTTAAGGTATTATTAAGTTAATTTTCGTTACCTCTGTATTAGTTTGCGATGTAATAAAATTAATATCAACAGAAACAATTACGATGGTAATTAAAAATTTAAATTTAGTGTAAAATTTCACAGAGAAAAAAGAAGTAGTGGAGCTGAGCTCCCTCCCATGCAAATTAACCACTTCCTTTAAATACATGCAAGTATTTAGCACCCACGAAAACTTTTCTGTGGGTGCTTGAGATCTGACATACTACATAAAAAAAAAAAATAACTGTCCCTCACTAAAATTTTATTTTCGAATTATGCAGTTGCAAAGCACTCGTCGTCATCAGTGGCGTGACTATACCGTTAGGGCCCGTAATGAATTCACTGGATAGGGTCCTTCCTCATTGTGCAGAATCTCAACCAACATGTTGCAGTTCCCTTTTTCTAGCTTTCTATTTGGGAAAGGCTCCCCCTCCGTCCGGGGGACCGTGGCTTTTGCCCGTTCTACCGCCCTATAGTTACCCAAGTGATTGTCTCATCGAAGTTCCTCATGCGCATCTAAATTATAAAGGACATGGGTGCTCATATAGGGAAGTAGGTGGGGGCTCGGGTCCCTCCCTCTAGCCGTCGGTATAGTGAACATTTTTATATTAGCTAACCTTTTTTTCACTATTTCAGTACTAAAATGTTTGAAAGCGCGATTGCCGATGACCTTACAAATGCAAGAAATAAACCCTCCCCCCCCTCGTCTTAAAGTACTCAGATGGACGTCCATGCCGAAGCATCCACATACATTTGGCCTCATTAAAGATTTTCTTTTAAACTTTTAAAATATCACACAACTAATAAGCAAATAAAGCATTTTAGTACTGAAATAATGCAAAAAGTTCCGTATGCTTTACAAATATTCATATTACGTGATGGCATAATTGGGGCGGGGGGGGGGGACCCTCCTTGAGTGCACATCACTGTTTTGGGGTTATCAGACGATTGCTGGTGCTCAGCATCCAACGCAATCATTTTTACAAGCCCAAAGCACCCACATAAACGTCTTTTCCTAGCCCTTTCTGGGAACTTCAAATTATGACTTGGCACTAAAATTTCTGTGGGTACTTGAGCCACGGAGCACCCACGTAGTCGGCGCCACTGTGTAGCTGACTCTGTGGTCATAACCTTAAGGGGAAAAGTTTGTTTCGAAGTTCAGGTTTTCAGATATCGCCACGTCGGTTCTGTCATACCCTGCACAAGTACTTATGCTATTGTTCTAAGATACCTTTAGTTTTCGATGTACCTTCCTAACATTTTTTTTTCATTTCTTAACTGATGAGTTCTCGTATAATTAACTTTAAGATCTAACCTTCAAAGGGAAAGAAACTGTTGTTGAATTTTTCAAATAGGCTTTTGAATAGCTCCACACCAGGAATGCCACATCCTGCAGTACTTCTGCAATTATTCTGAGAGAGGTTCCGGTTCTGAGTATTAAACACAAATTTTTTATTGTTTCCTGGAGAAGTACTTAAAAATGTATGGTTACAGTTATATTTTTTTCTCATTTTTTTACCTCTACGTGTATCGGTTTTATGCTAAAAAAAAAAAAAAAAAAAAAAAAAAAAAAAAAAAAACATTATTTAGTAGGGATGCACTGAATATTCAGTTGGTATTCGGTATACTGCCTATTCTGCCTATTCGGCAGACAATCAACTGAATATTTAGTTCGACCGAATACTTAAATATTCGGCAACCGTACAGTAAACAAATTTAAGTATACACCAATCGGTAAACAAATGCACACTGAAAAAAAAACATGCCTCTGACATCTAGAAAATAATTGGGGGAACTAGAAATTCTAGGACTATGTGATCCCTATAAATTCTAGATCAAAGAACGAGACAGTTCTAGTTAAATATTCCGAACCAGGTACCCAGAATCTTCTAGTTCCCTGAACTAGAAAAAATGTATTCTGGATTAGAATTTCTAGCTTTTGAAAATAATTCAAGATCTCATAACTGGAAATTCTGGTTTTAAGAACTAGAATTTATAGATACTTTGAATAGAATATTTAGTTTCCTGAAACAGAACTCTTGTTTCATGAACTAGAATTTCCAGTTCCCCTCCACTGAGAGACAGATCTGAGGATTAGAATTTACAGGTACCTTGATTGGAATATTTAGGCTCCTAAAACAGAACATTGGGTTTTGACTAATAATTTACGGACACCTCTTTCAAAACTTCTAGTTTCATGGACTATAATTTCCATTTCCCCTCCACTGAGAGACATCCCTGAGAATTATAATTTATTCATTTATTTCATTAAAATTTTTAATTTCATAACTAGAAATTGCCAGTTCTTTATCACTGAAAGATCTCAGAACCAGGTCGAAGCAATACACATAAATCAAAGTATGGAATAACCTACCTGCACAAATTAGAGAACTCCAAGTACCTTTGCAATTTAAACAAAAAAAGTAAAATGTACTTTGCCTTTTACTTTTATATTCTTGAATAAGATATAATATTTAAGGTCTTTTAATTTAAACCAGATACTTTTTACTATCTTTTGGGCCAACTCTGCCAAAATACTGGTGTTAAACGATAAAATAAATAAAAACTTTGTGAACACATAAAATGTTACTTATTTCACAGTTTTTCTAAATATTACATAGTTTTTCAGGAAACTTTCTTGCAATCACACTAATTACTCCATTTTGTGGATTTCAAATGCTAATTAAATAATCTGCAGAAAAAGACATTTTAAAAAAATATCTCAATAACGAATGTTTTCCAATAATAGTTTTTTGTTTAATATAGTTTTGTGACAGTGGCGTATACAAGGGAGGCCAATTTGGGGATTCAACCCCCCCTTGTAATTTTTAAATAAAATGTCCATAAATTTTGAAATTTTAGCTTAAATATTACATATTTTAACACAAAGTATGTCTATCCCCCCCCCCCTGAAGGAAGTCTGCATGCACCACTATTTTGCGATATAATTTACTTAATATATTTTTCCACAATATCAAGTAAAGTTGCAACATCACCAAAAATTTTCCAGAACATACAATTTTCAACATTAGTTAAAAAATATCTAGAGTGACTCCACTCGACTTCTTCAACACTTCATCTCTACAAAGTGTTAAAATTTGATTTAACTCAATTGGATGCAGTGTTAAGACACTAGTACACTTCAAATAATTTGAGTCTATTGGTAAGTAGTACTTTTTTTTTTACAACCCTGCAAAAAGCTGTAATCCTACACACAGCAAAATCTATACAGTATGTAAGATAGTGACCTATAATCTAAATACCCAATTTGAATACCTACACCATTTAGGCGGTAGCAGACTTCAATAACGGTTTTATTAAAATTACTTATAATACTTACTCACCAGGCTTATCTGTATTTACATTGTAAATATAACCCATAAAACAATATTAAAATGAAGTGTTATTCTCATTTGTTCCTTAAATCATGTCAATGTACTCCTTTTTCTCACAAAAATATTTATTCTTAAAAGTAATAAAATACCTACCTTTTAAGTTATTTTTAATGTTTAAAATAGTCAATATGACAGCCAAATAATGTGCTTAGTTTTAAAAGAAAATGTTGTTTATAAGATAATCAATAAAAGTTTTATCTTTTTAGTAATTAATGACTAGGATCGTATACTTTTTAAAGTACCTTTTCTTTCTTAATTTAATTGCACACACATATGCAGTTAGATGACGAATATTGAGATGAATTTACAAATGTTAATTTTTAATTTGTAAATTCATCTCAATATTACTAATAATTAATATTCCAGGGAACATATATATCTTACAGATATAAGAGATGCTTTATACAGTTAATTTTCAATAATTTACAACAATAAAAATGACTACATATTCTAAGTGTAGGCAAAGTTTTTATTGATGAACACATATTTATAGATTGTTTACAATTTTTTTTCAGTAAAATACTTAATATTTGGATGCAAATAACTACATGGTTTACACACAGAATACACTGAAATATTAAATATACTAAGAAAGATATTTCATTAAACCTTGAAAATGTTTTTGAAAACTAAATGAATAGTTTTAAGACAATATTAATGAATCGGGAATTGAAATTTTATCAACAGCACATACAGGTCTTCTAAATTTACCAAATATAATGACATTTAAAATAAAATATTTTAACAAATGATTTTTTACTTTTCTCAAATCATGCAAAATGAAAACAGAACATCCACAAATGAACCATACTTAACTGCATTGTCAAATTAACAAATTAACCTTTTCTATTTCTCATCTGGAGAATATATTTTAGCAGAAAAACTAGCGTCAAACAATTTGATTATTTACTAAAAAATTTTCATGATGAAACTGAGTAACATTTTAAGGTATATGCAAGATAAACAATATACTATACAATATATATTTTGAAAGCAACCATAAATATTTTTAAAGAGGCATGAAAATGTTTTCTTTTTCCGCTGTCCAGTTTTGTTTGAATACAGAAACTGAAAATGTATGAAAAGAGTAACATATACAAATGTTGAAAATTTTTAAAGGGCTGGCAATATTTATGGAATAAGGAAATTATGATAATTACTAATTACTCATAATTATTATTTATATGTAGTATTAATTATTCATACATCTCCATTTCTCTTTGGGGATTTATCATTATACAACCATTTAATTAAAATGCTCAAAATAAAAAAAATACGTAATACATTTTTTTAAAAAGCAACACTTTTAGTAGGGAAAGCTTCTTTTTATGAGTTGATAGTGCTTATAATTGAATTAATGACTTATAATGCAAATGCACATTGAAAAGATTTCCAAAAAGCTACCTCTTAAAATCCATGTATACTGTATAAAAAAAAGTTAAACTTACCAATTATTGTTGAGTATATGTAGACTTAAACTTTGACAGTTTTTTTCGCAATTCATCATTTAAATTTTCTTGTATAATTATTTATAAATATATTTGATATGATTTTTATACACTTATGAACTAAAGAGAATGGTTGAGATTTGCCACTGTCACATACAAATTGATAAAAAATTGTAACTCATCTAATTTTACTTTAGGTAATTCACATAACAAATATTGCTGAAGTTTTAAATAATGTTCCTCATATTTATTATCAATAGAGATGTTAAAAAATTTATAAACCCAGATGTTCACAGAAAAGTCAGTAGGCGAGCAAAGTACACCACTATGTAAAGACATCAAGTAATTTTTTGCTTTTCATACAAGATCCTGCTGCAGTATGAGCAAAATATCCAGCAATATAAATTAAAACTTTCAAATTAGATTTGCTCACTTTGATTGTATCGCATAAAAGCAAAACATCTAAAAATATGTCAGGTAGCTTCCGAGAATATTTATCATATTATCAAACAAATATTCGCAGATTAAAATTAATATTTCAGTAGTGTGTTGCAATGAAAGAAATGTTTCTTTTGCCGATTTCGAATTTTCCACATCTACTCCAGGCTTTGCAAATGCAGGAGCAGGTAGATTTTCCAATTTGTCAAGCCACTTACAAAAACTGTAAATTACGGGATTCATGATGAGTCAGGGATCATAAAATAAATCACGTTTATGTTTCCCCTTGTGCGGTGTCTTTACATTGGCAATTTTCCATCATTTTGGAATGACATCAATGAAATGTAAAGTTCCGGTGACATCTTTATCAATGCTTTTTTTTTTGCTGCTGATCCAGTAGATAATGAGACCATAAAAGGACTAAAGAAGGTTTGATTAGACTCCTGCTGATTAATCCCGCTATTCTGTTTCATCTGAAAAAAAAAGTAATAAAAATCAACATATATGATAACCAAGTATAGGATTGCAATTGCAAATATCATGCTTATATAACAGATTTTTGTAAAAACATAAATTCAAAATAAGCTGTCCCAAAAATATGTATGGACAATGAAACGGTTTACGTTTATGGGTCATTTTCAAAATTCAGTGACATTTGCTGTCCGTGTGTTAAGTTTTTATTTTAACAATGTATAAGAAATTTTTTTTTAAATCATGGTTTTATTCAAATAGTTTCTATTAGTGAAACAACACATTAAAAAGCATAGTAAAAGTATTAGCTCGAATATAATGTGACCTTGAAATTTTTCATCAAGATAAGAAAAATCTTATATTTAGACTTCGAATTTAGCACAAAGTTAGGTTTTTGACAGAAAATGATCAGTCAAAAAATATCCTCTTATATTCAGGCTCATACGGTATTTAATAATACATTTTTTTAAAAGAAATGAGTAGAGATGAAACCAAAATATAGCTGTCCAAATCATAGAACAAGAAACGTGTTATGCAGAATTACTGCCATTAAACTAAAATTTCTTCCGACATACTTTAACATTGTAAAATAGAGTTTAAATTACATTATGAAAAGGTTTTTATAAGGTTTTAAGAAAAATACAAGATTTTTTTTTATAACTAAACATAGCTTTCGATAATTAAATATTTTGTGTGTTAAAGTTAAATACAGCTGTCCAGGCATTGATTTCATGTACATTATTTTAAACCTTTTAAACAACAAAATTGAAATTTGAGAATTCTAACATCTGTTTACCATTAGAGCATGGTTGAAATTACATCTAAGCAGACATCTTGAGGTTTTGGAATTCGATTAAAAAAGCAAAAGCCCGTTTGCGATAAGTATTTTTATTGCATGTTATGTCTATTACCTTAATTCGTTGTACACAATATATTTGTTTATTTGTTAATTTAACTGATTAATTTAGATCATTAGATTCTTAGTCCAAATTACAGTCTCTTTTCATGTTCTTGTTGAACTATTTAAAGTAGTGATTCCCAACTCAAACTGCGGCCCACTTTTCCACTTCCAATTTACCTACAGACCACTTACAAGAATTCTTTCGGTGGGGGGGGGATACAAATCTAACACAAAGACAAATCTTTTCGAACAAATTGTAATGATAAAATGAAAAATTACAAAGAATGCACAGAATGTTATTTCCACTCACTCAATAATGCTGATAATAGTGAATCAACCCTGTTTTAAAATAAATAAAAACTTTATAAATAAACTTTATAAAAGTTTAATATAAAGTTAAACTTTTATAACTTTATAAGATAAAATAAATAAAAACTTTTATAAACACCAGTTTTTTGAGTGTTTATTTTCAACCCTGTTTTACATATGGACAAAGCCAAAAGCTTGGCTATATGATGCTACAATATTTCATTGAATTGTATTTCATATTGTGCCTGCCTGTATTTCCCCCCTTTTTCAAGTATTATTAATTTTTTTTTCTCTCTAAAAAGAAATATGCTTTTTGTCTTTTCACCTCATGAAATTATGAAAACAAATACTTTTAAACATTCACTCGCTTTGCAGACCACTTAGAACTTGTTCGTGGACCACCAGTTGGGAACCTCTGATTTAGACTCATGAATTTTTGTTTTTTGAAATGTCATATGTGTTATGTAATAAGTAACAGACATGAAAAACATGGTTATATACATAACATGTTTATAAGGTTTGAAATTGGGTATTCAAGTGTTTTGTGTAATGGCAAAACTGCATGAGAGACATCTACCTATGGGGTGTGCGCCTTGGTGAAGGCACAAAAAAAATAGTGTCAATTAAAATCGCAAAAAAATATATGCATATACAGCCACCTATTCTCCCCCCCTTGCACACAGCATAAGTATTTAAAATTTCTCAAACGACAAATGATTATCAAAATTACTAATACAACGTTTGCCATTTTTTTACCTAATTATGGTAATATTAAGAAGTTTATTGCTAATCACAAAGCCACATTTAATTACTTAAAATTATGTTCTTTACAGCTGCTTGTTCATAATTTTTAAATGATTTATTTATTTTAAAATCGATATCAAGATATATTAAAAAGAAAAGAACATGTACACATTGCATTTCATAAATCAAGAAAACAAAACAGAAAAATTTCGACCGCAATGCAAGATTACAATCACGCAAATAAAAAAGGATTTCCTTCTATGCGGAAAATTTCACCAATCGCTACCGATTAGCGAAATTTCTCTGTACAGTCCTGCAGATCACCATGCGAGGGCTCGAAGACAGTGCCAAATAAGGCATTTGGAAGCCAAGTTAATGCCGTGTCAATATGGCTTTTGTGCTCAAAGTCAAATATGTAAAGCTGGTAAACGGAGAAAAAATGCCAAATTCAGGGCAAACCAACCCATGACTCATGCATGGTTTAGATAGGGAAAAATCATAACTATCGCTTTTTTTAATGGATAGCATTAAAATAGAATAATGCGTACATTTTTTCAAAGATAAATTATTAAAAGAACTGTTACATACTTGGAAGATACTTTGATTTAGGTGGTGATTACTCGGTGGGGCCAGGCCCCTCTGGCCATTAGTGGCGAGCTGCCACTGGGTGAAGGACTTCTTAAGGGATCTAACATGTATTCATGTTGCATCTGTAGGAAACCAATGAAACAATGAAATTGACTGCTAAATTAACAACCTCACAGACTTGAAATTAGATTCAATTATTTAGGATATTTATCTATTTAGCCGAAATGTAAAGTCTTTTTTTTTTTTTTTGGGGGGGGGGGGTTGTATTGCCTATCAAAGCCTAATTGAAATAGTTATGCCTTTATGCAATTATTACTTTACTAAATGCTGATAAAATCAACAAATTTAATAAAATGTCAATTCATGATTACTAACAGGTCCCCCAGAAGTTTATGGAACTGGTATTAAATCACCCACTGTACATAACATAAAAATAATTCTTTTACACAAGTTTATAAACTATAAGTAGTAGCTTAACTTTTTTCAGTTTTGATAAATTTTTATTTTGCCCCTGCTTAGTACATATTGCTTAACAACAAAAATCTGTCATTTTATTATGGTCATTACAGGATCTAAATTCTAGCACAAAACTACAGTCAGGGCCGTAATCAGAAGGGGGGGCTGTGGGAGGCTAAGTCCTACCTAGCAGGCTTTCATCAGCCCCCCCCGTAAGATTTTCAAAAATTTTTGTAAATTTACAGATAAATACGAAAGTTTAGAAACGAATGATTTTTAACAATCGTTAAATTTCACATCTTAACAATATTTCTCGTTTGGGGGGAATTTCTCATCACAATGGCTAGATTTCTATAAATACGGTTAATAATTTTGCTGCTCTTGGTTGCATGTAGCACCAAATTTTGGATTTTGCCGAGAACACAAAATTGCCACTCTTCCTTTAAGTCCGTTTCACAAGACAGCGATTTTGAGGGGGAGTAAAAACTTAAAACTTTCGACGTGTTCATGCTTGCATTCAAAAGGGTGGCAAACATTTTTAACATTTGTTGTAAAGAATGATAATGTGAAAATTTTGAATCGAATTGTTTTCCAAAAATAAAATTATTGCAGGATTAAGTAACATGGTATGTCTCCATTTTAGTTTTACCAGACGCAAAGTTATAACAGTCCAACAGTGTTGGAAGGGGTATTTAACTTCAGAGCCGGCCCGAGGGGCGTGCAGGGCCCCAGGCGAAGCGCAAGAGCAAGGCCTCTTCTCTATCATGTCTTATGAGGTAGCAAAAACATCGCCAATGAACGGGGTCTTAGGCGATCGCCTACATTCGCACCCCCTTGGGCCGGCCCTGTTAACTTAAACAAGTTTCAAACAATTATACTTTCATGTTAGAATAGTTGACACATCCCTCGATTAAAGGGTAATAACAAAAACCAACGGGTACTCTTTTAAACTGATCACCGTGTATAATATTTATATTTTGCTTCATTTAGATATTTAAAATGAGAGATAATTGCAGTTTTCAGTAAATTTTCATTCCAAAGTATGATAGTTAAATTTATTTTACTGATCCTTTTTAATTGGTACTAGTATTTAATGGACTACAAAAGGTACAATTAACTAGTAACTATGTCTTATAAATTATTGTTGCACAAAAATTACTCAAACCGATATCCAGTACTGCATTCGCTCAAAATATAATTTGAATATTTTTCATGGAATCTCAATGAAAAAGTTATTAGCATAATGAATGTTACATATTTTTAAAATTTGGCATTTTGTGAAGCAAATATTCTAGAAAAAATATAAAAACTGAAAATCAGTCTCTTTCCGTGCCCCTCTTGGGCGAAGTCCAAAGATCTGTAAAAATATATTATGAAAGTATAATGAAAATCATGTAGCCTTTTACTAAGGGGTGTATTGCGGGAACTACTCCCTGTCCTTTTTAATCATCGCTCATATATAGATTTTATCAATAAATTAATTAATTACATTGATTGGCAAAATTAATTATAAAATGATTTTGCGCATTCTACCCTCCTGTTTTATGTTCAAAATTGCCCCCTCCTTGAGTAATTTCTGGATCCGCTCCTGACCTTTATGCATCAACGTGCCTTTTTTTTCATAAATGTTTAATGAGACCATAGACGCACCGTCAAGTAATTTTGACTTAGTGGCCGTTCGATCGTGATACTTCATGGTGAACGTTATTATTTTTAATTAAAATGCAAACTGTTTTGATCAGTGGCGTGCCCAAAATATTGTGTTGCATGCCATTAGTTCCCACCCCTGTTCCAAGTGCGGATTAAAGGGGGGGGGACAGAGGGGGCGACTGCCCTTCCACCCGAGAAAAAAAGAAATGAATGTAAAAGATCTTATTTTACTTCCATAAAATGGATGTATATGTCAATCTTCTAACTAACCGCCCCCTCCCCCCGACAAACTTGCATTAATCTGCCACTGTTCTAAGCTTTACCTAACATTTCATCCTGGTTACAACCTGGTGTAAGTCCCTCTAAACAACAAATTTAATGAGGTGAGCTTTTCCCTCTTGGCAAGCTTAACTTTTTTCGAAACCAGGAGTATAAATGATTTTGCTTTTCAGGCCACGAGTTTTCTTAAAAAAACAATAGTACACAAGAAACAGTAAGACATTTAAAAACAAATTAACCAAAATTAATAACATATACATAATAATATACATAAAAATTTAAAACGTTAAAATATACATAAATATTTGGTTGTTCAAATGAAAAATATGAAACGTAGTAACATTTTAACCATTAATATAATTGCCTATGCCATTATGGGAGTGCATAGTTGGGAGGTGGAAAAATTAATCTCTGGGGGGTGAAGAACATTTGCAGGGGGCATGAGAAAAACAAGTGAATAGTAAGTAGTAATGCATGTTTAAAAGATCTTATTTTTACTCCAAAACATCTATTTACACTTAAAATGTTTATTAGAATTTTACCGATAATAATATTTTGTAGAAAAGGCAACTGAAAAAACAACAATAAAACAAATGTAAACAAATACCTGAAAAATTAATTTGCCGATTGATGTATAGCTCATTCGTAAAAACTGAAGTCTGTTTACATTTGTTTTTAACTACATGGTAAATAATATATGAGGATACGTCTGAATTTAAAATTCCTAAGTTAATAACAAAGTAAAATACTTGCAACGAGACTTACCTTTTAGAGTGGGTTGACGACATCGACATAACTTCTACTTCAGATGGTGAAAATATGCTTTAGCCCACTGCTTGGCTGCTGTCAACAAAAACTAACGAGTTGATTGTCGTGAACATCTCCAGAATTACAATATATAATTTTAAATAGTGGAAAGAATAATAGAATGAAAATAAACACGACACGAATCGCCGTCCGCCATTGATAGCGAACAACAGCGAACGAAACTTGAACTTCACGAAACGCTGTGACGTCACGTCACACATCACCTCACGAAAGAAGATACGCTTATACGTTTTCAGAGCTTCTAGTTAAGGCGCCTAGATACTTTCTAGATCTCTCAGCTATAGTATCCGGATGAAAATATTTGTAAATCGATCCGTACACGAGAATATAGTTACATAACCGAGAATCCAGATCATGAGTGTACTCCAGAAATCGAACGATAATTTCTCGTTACACAAACTAGACATTCTGGTGTGATTAGCTACCATACTACGGACTAGAAATTCTAGACCATTTCGTCTATACCAGTTGAGTGTATCACCTACACGCATCATTATACTATCTATTCTTCTAGTTTTGGGACACAGAAAACAGCCACCTATTCGTTCTAGATGAGAGGGGTATATTTTTTTTCTCCGTGCATATTTTTTATATCATGAATGTCTATCATGAATGTTTTTTATGTCATGAATCAGTATAGTACCATAGTACTAAATTGATTCAAGTTGTTACTTACTAATATCACATGTGAATAGAAACCCTTAGAAAATCCTCCTACCAAGGCACCCCCATCCTTGGCAGATAGCCCTAACGTAACGTTTCACAATCACACAAAGAACCAACATCACAATGAAATTAGTTTTAATGCAAGAGAAAACACTCAGATATTAAATTTGAATTTTGTTGCTTTTCAATTTTTCTTAAATGTTATGACACATTACATTTACCGTGCTATTACTGATTTAAATTTGAAACAGTCACCAGGAAAAAAAAAAACTCATAACATTGAGTGTTCATGAATGTCATGAAGTCAATTAACTGCTATTTTTTTAATAAAATATATAGGTAAAAAAATTAACAGCATTTCACTAATATTTTAAAAAGTTATTAATAATACATATTTTAGAAAGCGATTGCATCAACCTTTCAAGTATATTAGGCAAGTTGGAGTGTTTAGGCTGATTAATTTAATTATTTACCAACTATGCGAAAAATTCCAGAGCTGGGGATCGAACCCAGGACTGCTGCTTAACGTGCGGGTGGTCTACCACTGAACTACCCTGGGACAACTCCCAGAGTAGCTCAGTGGTTGCGAGAAATTTCATCTGGGAATCGTCCCAGAGTAGCTCAGTGGTAGAGCACCCGCAGGTTAAGCGGCAGTCCTGAGTTCGATCCCTAGCTCTGTAATTTTTCGCATAGTTGGTAAAAAATAAAATTAATCGGCCTAAACACTCCAACTTGCCTAACAGTTATTAATAATATATAAAGGAAACACACTTGGATATTAAATTTTGCAGCATTTTAATTTTTGAAGTTTCACACCATATGAAATTTGTTTAATAAAAAACTAATTAAATTAATCAATGCAATCAAAGTTTAATAACGGTTTAATAAATTTTAAACAAGTATTCGGTATTCGGTAATCATCGACACTATGTCAATGTACAAAGTTTTATAGCCGTTGGCTTACAGAAAAGTTTTTTATGCTCCATTGTTACCTTAAAGAACAATAAAACTAAAATAGCTGGAACCATATACATATATGTATTACAGAAAAAATGGGCTCTTTGAAATGACATGGTTTACATATAAATTGTCCATTATAAGAGTTATGTTTAGTGTTAACTGACGTATTTTTTATCAATTATTTCAAAAAATTGCAATTTTTTAACTATACCTTTCCCCTTCTTGTTCTTTAAACTCATAGTGTGACCTAATAACTTTGGCTATATTTTTATCGGTCAGTTTTAATAACTGACTTACTTTTATAATCAAAAGTTTTATCGGCTGAACAAAATAATTAAAATTATATGATAAAATATGTATTCAAAGTAAAAAAAAACAAGGATTGTTTTGTCCACTAGCATACTAAGCATTTCATGTTTCAAGAGAGTAATATTAAAATAAAAGTATAGATTTTTAAAAATATAAATGTGTATGAGTGAAATATGAAGTTTTAAAACATCTAAATGTTTGAATGAAAAATAAAAATGGCTCCATTACGGGAGCGGTTTCAAGATGCATTCCCCCTGTTATACCTGAAATTTTTGCAGAACGAGCTTGTCTTTGATTTGAGTAAATATGATATACAAATACTTGTATGCCTATAAGGTAAGTGATATTTGGTTACTTATTTGCTCCTTTATGTTCGTGAATATGTACATTCACATAGCCAACTTTTCTATGTATTTAAAACAATTATAAGCACAAATTGTTATTTTATATTTATTTTAAAATTACAAAATGTGTACATTGGGTATATTTTGACATTTTGAGCAATTGGTTTTAATAGCTCACTTATTTTTTTAATTGAAATTTTTATAACTGAAATTTTTTTTCGATTAAACAAAAGAATCAAAATTACATGATGAAATATCTATTAGTAATCTAAAGTAAATTTAACAAGGGGGATTATCTCGCCACTGATATAACCAAAATTGAATATTTCAGTTTTCAAGTCTAATGTAAAATAAAAAGTATGATAATATATTTTAAGAAATCTGAATATGTAAGTGGCAACATTTTAAAAAATGAACTGCCTGAAATTAGAATTGTTTAGTTTAAAACTGCAATCTTTAAAATAATAATAATTATAATGCTGTAGAAAATCTTATTTGGCCGATTAAATTCTTAAGATTTTTTGCAGTTTATTTAGTAGCTGTATTATTCTGCAGATATTCTTAAGTTATTTGGCCCATTAAATTCTTAAGAATATCTGTAGAATAATATATCTACTAAAAAATCTGCAGAAAATCTTGAGTTATTTAGGACTCTTAAATCTGAAGAATGTTTGCAGAATGTAATAAGGGGGAAAAAATGTAGAAAATCTTACGTTATTCATGCTGATTATATTCTGCAGATATTCTTCAGATTTCGAGTCCCAAATAACTTGAGATTTTCTGCAGTTTTTTTTTTAAAGAAAATCTTAAGATTATTTTTAGTGGGGCTGTGTCGACGTGTTCTGTATCACGATACAGACTCGATAATTTATGCCACCGACGGAGTCAATGACCCTCCCCTGGGAAACTTTCTAGGCGAATTCACCGACGAATTGGATCGGGATACCATTAAGACTTGTTTCTGGTAAGTCGTATTTATTATTTTACAATAATATTTTTAATTAACATTTTTTGGTTTAACATGCGTGATAATATGTTTTTTTTTTTTTTTTTTTTTTTTTTTTTTTTTTTTCCCAGGTGGCCCCAAAAATTATGCATACCAAACGGCGTCTGGGAAAACCTGTTGTTGTAAGGTGAGGGGGTTTACCCTCAACTTTAGGAATTCCCAGGGCCTGATTAACACTTTCTGATACTATAGGCCCGCTATCATTTCGAGGTCCCCGTCCCACCTATTCCTATCCCATTCCACAAGTATAAATAATAAATAATGTAGTTTTGAGGCTTCTAGATTTTTTTTACTATAGGCCTGGGCCTTATGGGATTATTCGGTAGTCAGGCTCTGGGAATTCCCAAGCGCTGAATTTTGACGAAAATAAGGTCATACTATTGGAAAACCCATCAAAAATATCAAAAGAGGTCAAACGCGGAAAAGTGATCAATAAGCCGGAAATGAAACTGTACAGGGTAGTATACGAGAAGAGGGTCATACAACCCGATATGACTACTCTTCCGTAAGGATTTTAAAACTTGTTTTTCGTGCCATTTTATTTCCTTTGATTCTGAATGTATATATATATATATATGAGACGTCATATATTCCAGTAAAGTTCCAGAGTTAAGGCAGGTAATATGGTTTATTGAACATTACATTTAAGTTACAATATAGAGTGAGAAGAGGGGAGGGGACACGGGTAGGAAAATCCGCGTGGATTAATCAAGCAGCTCTAGTGGCAGAAGTCCATGGATTTTCGAGGTGCAGGGGGATTTACACTTACCACACCACGTGGTTTGCGTGGTTTGTTAGGACATAACTCCGCCTCTCTCTTATCTCTAATCGAATTACATACCGTATTCCTCCGCATTAGGCGGCATGCCGGAAAATACGAGGAAGACCAGGTTTTTGATCATCACTGTCTGGTCTCTCCCGGCATGCCGGAAAAACCGAGGATCATCGAAAAGAAAAGAAAATAAAGAATAATCAACACATGACAATGAGTGGACAGTGCATGACAGCATTTGTACTCTTTATTTACATTACTTCTTTACTATTTGCTGAGTTATACTCCAGTGAAAGAAAAAATATGTTTCATACTACTTCACCCGAACTTCATACTACTTCACCCGTGTATTTCTGACACTGAATTTTAACACTTAATATCACTGCTAAAGATATAATGAAAGGGAATGATATCATAAAACAAAATTGACTTTTACATGATAATACAAATTGCAATAATTATTTAAGTAATAATTAAATAGGTGCTTACCTTTTGATGTTTACCTGACCTTAATTTGGCCTTATGTGATGCTTAAATGAAGGAAAGAAACGTAAATCTGCAACTTTATTTAATCAGAAAGAACAAGATTAATGGAAGGCCTATTCAGGCATCATCATCACTAGAGGATTCATCATTCTCTGGATCAGTTAATCCAGATTTCTCTCGGACATCATCGAAGCTAATATTCGGATTTTTTTAATCATTTGTTGAAGGCGACTATGCAAACTCTCTACGCTCCTTTCAATATATAAACCACATTCTGCAAGATAGTTTGATTAAATCTCCTGAAACCTTTTCCCAGGCAATTTTCACCCACTGGGCGATCATAAGGTAAGAAGCAGATCGACGTTTGCCAGACTTTGAGAATTCCTGCTCTCCATTTTTTAGCCATTCACTCCATAAGTTCCTCATTTCACTTTTAAAAGTCTTGTTCCAATGAACATCCGCTGGCTGTAGAAGGGGCGTCAACCCTCCAGGAATTATGACAAGTTCAGTTTTATAATGTTGTCTAAAACTAGATTTGACGGTTGTTTTTAAATGGGGTTTTGCACTATCCATGATTAAAATAGATTTCGGTTTAAAAAAAGAATTAGGGCGAATACCCCAAACTTTCTGTTTGTAAGTGTTCATTAAGTCGCTATTCATTGATCCTTTCATCGATACAGTGACAACAACATCTTTTGGAAACTCTGCCTTTCGAACATTTTTTAATCCTTTAAAAATTATCATCGGTTTCAATTTTGTTCCACCGGCCATCGCACTCAGTACGACTGTGTATCGAAGCTTTTCTTTTCCTGTAGTTTTCCAGCGAACGGATTTCACGCCTTTAAAATCATAAGTCTTTTGTCGAGGGAGATCAAACCATAACGGTGTCTCGGCCATATTGCCGATGCAACTTGAATTTATATCTTTAGCGCTACGGTCGAAAAATTCACAAAATTTTTCACACAGTTTATTCGCATTATCAGGAACCTTTTGGCCGATACTTTTAACAGATCTGCTGACAATATTATGTCTATGAAGGAACCTCTCGGGCCAGCCGTTAGACGCTTTGAAATCAGTAGCTTCAAACGCCTCATTTTCATTTTCATTTCTCAAAATTTGTTCAGCTTGTGCCTTGATTTGAAACGTAGTGACGGCTCGACTTGATTTTCTTTCTTCTTGTATCCATTTTACTAAAGTATTTTCCATTTCTGGAAATTTTGCTCGTTTTTTCCGTTGTTCGTTGTCCGACGGAATATTACGCCTCTTGCGTATTTCTACATCTTGTTCTATAACATTTGCCAATTTTTCTCTTTGTTTGTTCCAATCTTGAACACAAGAACGAGGAATACAAAAAAATTTAGCAGTTGCCGAGATATTTCCATTCAGCTCGTCCAGCTTTGCTAGAACTTGTAATTAAAAGCTATTGTATAGCTTCGGGAGCGCACTTGTTTACTTCCCTCCATTTCCAGAGTTAGAATAATAATGAAGGCGTACAGAGTTTTCTAAATGCAGTGAGCGAAATAGAGATCTGCTTTTCCCTTCTCAGCAAGCGAAAATATGCGGTTGATCTTTGAAATAACTGTCCAATTCCTTCGGAGGGAGCAATTGTAACCCTGATCTGAAGGGAGCACACGAGTCACGTGACTTGTAGTCAAGCGGGGTGGAATTTCTCCATTTTCTTTGCTGTTCTCCATTGCTTTGTGTGAGGTCAATGGTTCTAATCCAGTGCTGCAAAAACCATTTCCCCCCGTTCCCTTTCTAGAAAAATAAAATGCTTGAGTTTGCGAACCAAAGGGCGATAAGCAGCCAAATCCGCTTATTCTTCTTCTCCTACGAAGCTCTTACCTTAGCTTCAACTTTCCCGGGAAAATAAAATAGGAGACTCCCACCACCTATATCCCTTCTCAGAATGTGATTCTGTGCCAGTTGAATATCGAAGATTTGTGTTCTTACTCCGACAGGTGCAATCCTTTTCACAGTTTTGTACACAAATAAGTTCTCTGGAGGGGTAATTTCGAAAGATAGTTTTTCTTCACACTAATCCATTTTAACAGATTTTGACTGGAACTTCTATGAAAAATGTGGGAGGGGAAAATTACTCATCGTCATGTTTGCAATAACAATACCTCATATATTCCGGCATGCCGGTAAATACGAGTTTTTCCGGCATGCTGGTGTTCCTCGATTTTTCACGGCATGCCAGCTGTTGCGGGGGAATACGGTACATTTATGAACATGACCTGCATCCGGGATTACAAAGGCGTAGGAACACGTGTACACTCTAAAGAACTCAGAATCGACGGCTTGATGTCTAGTAATTAACTAAAGAAATAAAACATAGCTCCAGAGTGCGCGTGGCAAGTATGACAGGAAAGCAAAACTTACAGTGAAAGTACCCGCTTGCACAATACCCAAACTAGTAAAACCCAAATTACCTTTTTATACATTACATATATAGTATATATATATATATATATATATATATATATATATATATAACTAACAAGTAAAACACAAAACATACTACAAATAAGACATATCTCGCAAAAAAATATAACAGCTATTGGCAAGAATTAGAAACCAGAATTTGAAGCCAAATAAAGTGCAAGAATTATTGTGATAATATAATGGAACGGAAATTATAACCACTGTCACCATCTTCAGGGGCCACAAACAGTGGATTATAATTTACAGCAAACCAAATAGTAGGGTTTCGGTTGTGTGGCATATCAGAAGAGATATTAACTCCACACATCTGGGCCCTACCCTACTATATAAAGGAAAGAAGAAATCAAAAAGATAACAAAAATTAGAAATAGGAATATAATTTTACATACCAGACCTTGAGCACATGTAAATTTCATTTGAACAAATGATATGTGTTGCCAATGTTAAGAATTGTAAAAAGTGAAAAATGGTGTTGCCACTAAATAAAAGTGTAAAAGTGGAAAGAAGAAAGTATAGGAGTTGCCAAATACTAAAAGGTAATATTATTAAATTTTAAGAATATCCAGGTATATTAATATAATAAATATATATTGAATAATAATAAATTAAAATGATTGAATAAAATAAATAGTATAGCAAAATTAAATATAACATATTGTTTAAAAAATATAAGTTACTGTATGACAGAAGATTAATCTAGTAAATAAAAAAAAAATGTTTAGGACAGAATAATCACAATATAGGAACCCCGTTTTTTTTTTTTTTTTTTTTCCTCCAGATATATATATATGCATGCATATACACTTCCAAATTGTTTTTAAACATATTACTTTTTTTTTTTTTATGAGAAAAACTTCCTCCGCCCGACCCAACCATCCAATTACAACCTTAAAACCAAAACCCCACCCAACCTCCAGTAAATTAACAAAGACATTAGACACATCATTATCAAGAATTGTATATAATAGATTTTAGGAACTTAGTGGGATAGTTGTATTGTCTAGCTGACAGAAATAGAGATTTAAAATTGGAGACTTTAAAATCATCAGAACATAGAAACTTGATTCTACAGCAGTGATTATAGATGACATTGCGAAATACAGATTTATGTAAGCAGGAGGAAAAATGAGTAAAGCTATTTACTTTAAAGCTAAAATCTTTACGCTTATCATAAATATTGAAACTAAGGCTATTTCTAGGAGTGATGGAGATACTTAGATCTAGAAAACTAACAGAATTGTTAAGCATATCATTTTTAATTAATTCCAGAACAGATGGATATTTTATGGGGAAGATAATGTTATTATTATTAGTAGTGTTTACAAGTAAGATATCATCTATATATCGTTTAAGAATGATGTGAGTATTAGTATATTCTTTTTCATAGTAATATAAGTAAAGATCTGCAAGGTAACTAGATGCTGAACCACCTTGTGGTATACCATGATTTTGTAGATATATTTTATTGTTATGTAGAATAAAATTATTATAGATAATAAATTTAGATAGACAACTGAAATAAGTTACATCAACATGGGAAGGGAGCTGAATATGGTTAACACAAGTTTCAAATAATTCATTAATTACATTGTAAAGGCCGTCAAGAGGAATATTGTTAAATAGATCTTTAAAATCATAGGTATATAAAGAGGTAATATTACTAATAGTACATATTGTATTGCGTAGATCATAGCTATTTCCTATAGAGATAGAATAATCATTACGTTTTATATAATACTCATGCATAACAGACAGTATCTTTAATAGAAGTTTACTTGCTACATTGCTATATGTGTTACATCCTATTGTAACAGTTCGAAACTTTAAAGGCGATTTATGAAATTTAGGGATTAGTACAATATAAGGATAGTTTAGATTATCATGTTGTAGGTTGAGAAGTTTATAGAAAGCCAGAATTTTTTTGTTACAAACTACAGTAGACAAATTAGTAGAGGAATAGATACTATTATTTACAATTGTAGAGGCTAACAAGCTATGATATAACTGTTTACAAATAAAAGCATAGTTATTGGATGATTTATCTACATAAGTAATTATGAAATACTGCTTTAAAAAGTCTATGTGAGTATGGAATTGACTATTGACAGGAGAACTATATTTTACATATTTAGCAATATTTTGCTTAAAGATTGAAAGTACTTTTACTTTCCAGGTAGTGAAGGCTTCAATAGGAGTGCTGTATTTTAAGGCAGTATTATAAATGTAAAAATCTAAATATATATTAGGGTGGATCGAATTTTTTTTTTTTTTTTTTCAAAATCTTTATCTCCTGAGGTCTCAAAAGTTGTATTGATATGAATAAGACGTGTGTAAAATTTGATTGTTCTACGACAACGTCTTGGGGTTGCGCATGAGCTTGAAATTTAGAAATTTTTGAAAAATGTGACTTTTTTAAATAATCGACAAAAAAAAATTATTTTCCAAATCATTACGTTCCCGAGGCTTTAGGAGTTGTATATTTTTATGGATAGCACGTATGCAAAATCTGGAGCGGCTACGACAGTTTCTAGGGATTGCACATAGAGCTTGAAATCTATAAATATCTGAAAATTATGTGTTTTTTGAAAAAATTATGTAAAAAGCAAACTTTATTTGTTAAAAATAATTTGGTCCTTTTATATGTTAAAAAATATTCAGAGAGGCTCAGTAAATCACAAAAAATGGCTTTTCGAATATTTTGATACAATGCACACGTTATGCTGTCGTTTTGTCTTGGGCGCAGTTGCAAGCTGTGCCGTCAACTCCGATATAAGAAAGACCCCTCACAGCAACCATAGAAGCTCGTGACGAAAGCAAAGTTAGGCCGTAGGTTTTTCGGCTGGGTTACTAGCTGCGCTCGCGTATCATCGGAGTATTATCGCCAATTCATCCCGCAGGTACTATTATTGAGAACACGGGCAGGTACGTCAAACCGGTCGAACGGCAGGTAAATCGTCGCAGGTGAAAGAGAATTGGCGATAGTGTACTATACCTTTTCGCCATCAATGGGATTTTGTTTGCTTCGAAGTTCTTGAAGAATGTCCATTATTTGATAAAACTATGCTTGTTAATTGTATTTAAAACATGGTATACAAGTGTTCAGTACCTTTTTGTAGAGGTAATTATGCAGATGGCCCCAAGGTATCCGTTTTCAGTTTACCAAAGAATGAAGAACTACAAAGGAAATGGATAAATGTCATTCCACGTGTTTTGCCATTATACTAGCCAGAAATTTTTCATGAGGGGGGGGGGGTTACGACTACTGCAACTCACATATGCATACATGTGTGTGATAAGGGAGTGAAGAATATACATTTTGTATGGCAAATATTCCTCATGGGAGAGGTTGTGACCCACCCTCAGGTTGTGGGCGTTCCAGGGCTATCTCGGACAATAGGGCTCTGGCCGTCAACTCTGATAAAATATTTGCTGCGAGTTAAAGCTAATTGTTCCTGAAAGAAGCCATGATTTAATAGATTTTTTTATATGAACAAATTAATTTAATTGGTTTAAGTAAAGCAGCCCATAGATATAGTGCAGATCTTTTAGTATTAAGTAGTTTGTTACATTCAATATCTCCCCATGCATATAGATTTCTCAGAAATAGATGTGTATTAATTTTACCACATCCAAGTACTCTTAATAGACTCACTTCATCTTATAATTTAGATCCTAGAGTGCAAGTACTGCAAGATAATTTCTTAAAATATGCTAAAGATAAATTTCAATATTTAAATAATTTGGACAAAGTTGTAAATTAATGATGGATGAAATTCATTTAAAACCCTTTCTAGATTACAAATGTGGTGACATAATTGGAGCCTCATACAATTCAGGTAAAGCTGCAAATTCGGCATTTGTTTTCATGATACAAAGTTTGAAATCTCTTTATAAGGATGTAGTACATATCTTGCCAGTAAAAACAATAACCGCGGAATTATTGCATGAAGTGATTTCAAAAGTAATTAAAGGGTTACACAGTATACGTTACAATGATATTTGCATATCATCTGACAATAATGCCATCAACAAAAAAGCAATAGCTATGTTTGCTCAACCTCCAAAACTGAGTATTTGTTATTTACATCCAGAAGATCCTAATTTACCTTTATTTTTTGTAATAGACCCTGTACATTTATTAAAATCAATAAGGAATAACTGGTTAAACCAGAAGAATCCAGAGCAAGCTATGTATTATCCTTCTTTGGATGATTTGACTGGTAGTGACAGAATTAAAGTCAAAATGGCTTCATTTAATTCTTTAAAAAAACTATATGAATTAGAAAAAGATGGAATGGTTAAATGTGCATACACTTTAACTGCTAAATCATTATGCCCTACTAATCTTGAAAGGCAAAATCTTCGTTTGGCTTTAAATGTTTTTAATTTAAGCGTATGCGAAAGTTTAAAACTCGTTGGTCGTGATAAAATCTTAAATGCTGAAGAAACTGCAGAATACATAAAAGTTATCGTTACTTGGTTTGATATAATGAATATTAAATCTGTTTTTAAAGGATATCATAAACGCAATATCTACCAACAACCATTAACATCGCATGAAAACAATGAAGCATTCTTTTTTTTTGCATATTTGTCTGGATTGGCTTGAAAAATGGGAGGGTACAAACATGCAAACAGGAAGGATTTCGCGAGAAACACTGCAGGCACTAAAAATAACTACATATGCGGTTATAGAAATAAAAAAATACTGCATCAATGAACTGCAATTTGAATACATTTTGTCTGGTAAACTTCAAACCGACTCATTAGAGGGTCGTTTTGGGAAATACCGACAATTTGCAGGATGCCAATATAATGTCTCTCTAACTCAAGTCTATGAAGTTGAGTAAAAACTTAGACTTCAATCCATGTTGCCCTTAGTTTTAAAATCCAGTGAACAAGGTGAAATTAATATAAAACTTTCGGATGATAGTATTGACTATAATTTTAATTTAAACATTGATATCCCCCCACTTCTTAATGAAATATGTGTTTCTAATGATGACATTGAAGCATTGAATGCATTGCTTCCTGCCCTAGTGTATGTGTCTGGTTATTGTATACATTCTATATTGAACAAGATTAAATACAATATTTTCAAAAGCCTACTTTTAATAGATAGAGACATAATTCCTGATGAAAATAGTTTTTTTGTTAACAAAAAATTTAGATCGAGGAGGTTTAAAGTATCCAATAGATAATGTAATTACAGTAGTAATACGCAACTATATAATTATTTCAAAATTAGTGTCTCGAACGTATGAAAGTACTTTCTTAAAAATTCCAAATAAAAGAGCAATAGCTTGTAAATTAACAAATGAGATTCTTAATGCAACAGAAAATTATTTACCTTTAGATATTTGTTCAAATGGCCATACAACTATTTATATATCTAAAGAAATCATCAAAAAGTCAACAAACACGTTTTTAAAAAGTTATTGTAAAAAATTAAATGATGATCTTAATTTTACAGCAATGCAAAGTAAAAAGCGAAAATTAATGACGCTAAATCCAGTGTAAATTGTTATTTTGACAATCAATATACTCCAATCCACTTTAAAACTACAATCAAGTACATTTTAAATTTGTATGTAACATTAAGTTAATATTAACTAATTTATTTTAAAACATTTAGACTAAAAATTAACAAAATTTGAAAACATATAAGAATATATTGAAGGAAAGTCAGAAAAGCTTTAAAATTGTTTTTGTAAATAATGTTTCTTGTTTTAATTTTATAATTTATTTTTGACTGGGTAGTTATTCATTGTCTAATACTTTTCTGAATAGTTTTTTATTTATGCAAAAAATAAAAGTACTGAAACCCATCTTCCAATATTTCAAAATTCAGAGACATAAAAATTGTATACTATAACTATTGATTGTTTATGTTAGATTATTTGTTTTCATAATATTGAAAGTTAAAATGATTTTTTAAGAACTCTAATTCAGGTACTGGTGATATTTGTAGCTAAAATATCAGATTAGGAGTGTGATTATTAGTAGCTGAATTTGGTTAGATTGAATAATACTGTTTTGAGCATACATGCTGTTCTGGTATTCAATTATTTTCAAAATGAAATTTTAAAACTAAGAAGGGTATTCCAATCAAATTACAAAGATAAATTTATTCATTGTTAATTGAATATGAATATGTTTATAAATGTAAATAATGTAAAAACCTTTATATTTTACTTAATAAATATTTTTCAATTCAAACTGTCCATGTGCTTGTTTTTCTTTAATTTTCTTTATTTTTTATAGGTGATAATTAAGAGTTTTGGAAACGTTTTAATTAATATTAAACGTTTTTTTTAGTTTTTTCTAAATGTTTTAATGTTTCTACAAAGGGGGGAAAACTAAATAAATTACATTTTCATTAATCAATTTTTAATTGGTCAAGAAGTTAATTTCATGGTAACTATCTTGAACTCTACAATAAATACTATAATCACTATGTGTAACGAGTGCATATAAAAAGTGATCTCATTTTTAATTAACAAGTACAAAAAATTGTGAGTTAATACGTTTAAATACGTTCCCTCCTCGGAGTAGGGGGAACGGTTGGCCTAAATATTGTGACGTCATTTCTCCCGTTGAAGGTCTTTCTATCTATCGGGGTAGAACCCCTATAATACAGGCCGGCTTACGTCTCGAAAAGTTGCCCAAACATAAACTATGGGGTTGCTATCTTTGGCGCACTTCTCGCTACTTTGGCATATTAATCTCGCTACTTTGGCAATTCGTTAAAGTAAATGTAACTAGTGACAAATTTTAATATTTTATTGTGATTGCGGAAATAATTGTAGGTATACAACAAAATTCAAGATGCTTAATTAAATTTATTAACATATATGTTGTCTATTGCTTTTTTAAACACATTTTTAATGCTAAAGAACAAGGTTTTGTTTACAAACACAAGTAGCTTTTGCGATAATGCAAAACGCACTCTTAACATAACATTTGCGTTTTAACAAAACTAAACAAGCTACGAACAACTTTGGTATTTTAAATTAAATAACAACGATAAACTTACAAGAAAAAGGCATTTTCTAAGGCAAAAGTAAAAATTCTCAATAATAAAATCGAACTTACAAGGCAAATTTGGCAGACGATCCAGGATCTCGTCGCATGTTGATCACCCATTTTCTTCATCTTTAGAGAATCTAGCCATTCTAAATCCATTTCTTGAATGATTAGAACAATTTATGGCGGCACAACCACCCATAATAACAAATTTATTGGTTTAAAATGCAGAATAAGAACACCAAGCGGTGTCGCCAAGGAGTGCTGTGTTAAGCCTAATGTGGGCAATTTTCAGAAGGCGTAGGTCAGCTCGGTATATAGGAGTCTTAATCGGGGTTGACGCTCTGGCGCGGTATTTGTGACGTCACGATAGCAGTGCTAGGGAAGGAAAAACCTGCTTGAGGAGCACCTGTTCACTTACGCACCTGTTAGTACCTGCTAGGGGCTAGAGCTGATAGTAGGAGCATGCTTTTATCCACGTGGTCGCTAAAGTCTTGATTTTCGTTAAATATTATTATTTTATGTTTATATTTTGGTATTTTTTTACAAGAATTGTGCAGTTTTGGATACCATTTGGACGTAAGACGCAATTTTCACAATGCCTAATATGTGTGTTGTTACTAACTGCACATCGAATTATCGCAGTAGCAAAGAAAGAGTATCGTGTTTCTCGTTTCCAAAGGACACCATTTTAAGAGCAAAATGGTTAAAAAATAATCCCCGAAAAGATTATAATCCAGAAAAATGTGCCGTAGTTTGTGAAAAACATTTTGATCCAAACGATATAATTCGTATTGACAGCATCGAAAAAGATGATGGAACTATTCTGACATGCAAAAGAGAACGTCCAAAATTAAAGGAAGGAGCAGTACCAATCATTTTCCCAAATTGCCCTAAATATTTATCGCATGAACCTCCGAAGCAGCGAAAAAATTTAGACGACCAAGAAGAGCGTTTGTTGAATATGGCTATTAAAGTAAAAAAACACATGAAATTTTTCTTAAAGAAAATACATTTGAAACTTTTGATCAGCTAAAAGATATGTTGCGAATGAAAATAACGTTGTTCGAAGAACAAAATTGGCAAGTTACATTTTCAGAAATTATCTTTTAATTTCTCAAATCGTCGATACTCCTATACCCAGAATAAAAGCTTCATTGAAAATAGATAAACAACTTTCTGCTACTGCTTATAGTAATGACAGGATTGTTCGCCTTTCTACATTAAATAATATTTCCATTTTAAATTCTTTCTCCCAGATAAACAGCAGCTTAGATGAGCTTAAAACCATTTCAGAGTCTCCAGAGAGCACCGATACACTGAAATATCTCTTTAATAGTGTGTGCGACACTCTAAAATATATAGTTCAAGAAGAATTAATTTCTGATAACAAGATGAGAAAAATTACATTTATAATTGAGCAGTTATAGTTACTGATTCAAAAAAAAAGAATGCCTTTAGATACAGTAATCAAACACTGTTATGGTGTTTGAAATTATTTATGCAGTCCTCATCAGCATATAAACAAATATATGATTATGATTTGATTAATATTCCCCATTTTAGGAATTTACAAAAAGTGATCAATCAAAGATCGATGAATGATATTCGTACAAACTCGTTAGAATATATTCAAATAAATTTAGCACACTTAAAAGAACATGAGAAACTTGTTGTTTTACAAATGGAAGAAATTCATATTAATCCAATGTTTACATACAAAGGAGGAATTGTCACTGGAGGATCAGAAACAGATATTTGTCAGAAAGCTACGTCTGTTCATACATTATTAATATCCAGTCTGTTATCATCTTATCGAGATGTTGTAAGACTTATACCTGTGACAACGATTAATGCAGAGGCCTTATATGAAATTAGTTTGAAAACAATAATATCTCTTGAAAATCTGGGTATAAAAGTGTTTGCTATTATAACAGATAATAATTCAATAAATAGGAAAGTTTTAAAGCTTTTCTTTGATGGAAAAAATTTTGATATATCCGTTCCCAACCCTGCATGTCCTGAAAGACCTTTGTTTTTTATTTTAGACCCAGTTCACATTATAAAATCAGTACGAAATAACTGGATAAATAAGAAAGATGATTTAGTTTCTTTTACTTTTCCTGAATTGAAAATGTGTCAGAAACTGCTACTGCATCTTTTAAAGTTCTTCGCTCTTTGTATGAGTCAGAAAACCAAAGTTTAGCTAAATGTGCTTACAAACTAACATTAAAAGCACTTTATCCATCTAATATAGAAAGACAAAACGTAACACTTGCTCTAAAAATATTTGATGAAACAAATGTGGCTGCTTTGCGTTTAAACAACGACTGTGCTTCTAATACAGACTGGTCACTAAAACAGAAGACTTCAGATTTTATAGAACTTTTCGTTAAATGGTGGAAAATTTTTAATGTAAAATCTGCAAGCAAAGGTATAAGTCTTAATGATAGTTGGCAATTGCCTTTTACTTCTTGTAATGATGAACGGTTAAAATTTTTGGAAGATTTTTGTAAATGGCTTCATGTATGGAGAAATACAGATAGTTTATCTGGTTTCACAAAAGAAACATTCACAGCCTTATTACAAACTACAAGTGCGATGATACAAATAATTCAATATTTATTGCAAACAGATATGTGTCCTTTCAAGTATGCATTACCTGGCAAATTTCAAAGTGATTTACTTGAACAACGATTTAGCCAATACAGACAAATGTCGGGAGGTAATTATCACATATCTTATCAACAAATTTTGGAATCCGAGAAAAAGCTTAGATTGTGCTCAACAATTAAAATTGGTGGAGAAAGTATTGACCTAAAAAAATTGATTGATACAGAGGTTTCAGTTCAACAAGTGATTATAGAAACCAACACCATTCTACCTAAATAATTTTGGGGATATATTAAATGACACAATCGATTTAATTAATTACGATGATAATGCTATTAAGGCCATTGTGTATATAGCTGGATATATATCTTTCATGATAAAGAGAAAACTAATTTGTAATTTTTGTATTGCACTCATTACCACTAATCAAATTATGGATATAGAAAATGATTCATTCTATGAACTTATAACAGCATTAGACAGAGGAAGCTTAACGTATCCATCTGATGTTTTAACACAGGTTGTATCTTTTTTTTTCATAATATTAAATTTGTTGACATCACCTTTAAATGAAGCAAAATTTTTAAAATCTGAAATAGGTCACAAATTATTGCTTAAGAAATTAACAGAGCTTAAATTAAGGATGACATTGTTAATGGTGATGATATTTGTGTGTGTGGAAAAAACAGTATTGAGCTGGTTAAAGATGCTCTATCCAGATCTTCAAATATTTTGTTAAGTAATTACCTTAAAATAAAAAACCAGGATTTGAAAAAAAAAACAGAAAGAAAAGTAAAAAAAATTAGAGCAAATTGAGCAACCATGAGCCCCTTTGGCAAGGGTGATACCCTCACAATCTTGTGATAATGCAGAACTACATATACTTTGATTATGGTTAAGTTCTGGGGGACTCATTAGCCTGTTCTATTATTTAGCAGAAGGAGAATAGAAATCCAGTTTAATTTTTTTTAAATGTCACTATTAAAGTTATTTTCTGTAATTCTTAAAAATATTGTTAAAATTTTCTTTTGAAAATTGTTATTAATTTCATACTATATTAATTCCATATTATATTTGGAAAAAAATAAAAATAAGATTTACGTCTTTTGTCAGAAAGACGTAAACTTGCGAAAGTTTTTCTAAGTATTTTTAAAACGGTATATTTCGTATGAATACCACGTATTGTTACTATGTTTTACACTTACATTTGATCCTTAGTAAAATATAGACGCCAAAATATGTATATTTAATTAAAACTTAATAGACGCAATATTGCATTTTGTATACATGTAATGTTCTTTCGTGGAGGTCCAGATAAACCCGCACTGGTGCTGTGACGTCATTAGCTAAGAGCGGGAGAAGCGCCATAGCCTTTTAGTTGAGGTAGCCGTGGCTGTTCCAAAATCCTGTTGTGTGTATTCGACAACTATTGTGTCTCATGCACTTCAGATGATCGTATGTTAAGCCATTACTAATACAAAAATAAGGTCATCGCTTGTTCATGACCAGAGTGATAAATAACCCTTCAAACTGACCTCCATCTCCACACACTCACACACAACAGTTATGCTACTCAATAATAGACTGGGTGTATTTGTTTACTAATTAACCCATTTGTGCCTAGATATTTTTGCGACTTTCTTAGATTTTCGCTAATATCAGCAGTAATAGATAAATTTCTGATGTCAACTTCTTGAAAAAGGGATGATTTCTTATAAAATCTTCATGTATAGAAATTGAAGTGTCAACATCCTACTAGGTCATGTTAAAATATTTTGTGGAGTTGAGGTTCAATACTCGTGATTAAAGGCTAGGAAAAATAAATAACGTTTTCGACTGATAGCGATAATGCCGTCCCAAAAAAAGGACGCTAGGCATAAATGGGTTAAAAAACTTATCTGCTTTTTAGTTAGGAAAAATATTATTACATGCATATCTATTGCTTGTGCACAATTGAACTTGTATACAATTTTTATTGGTTAGAAACCCTTAGCTATTACATTTTTTCATTGTTTCTTTTTCGATTATAATATTTGCCTTTTGTAGTTACCTGGTGGTGAAATTTATAGAGATGTCGGTTGCTGTTGTTCCAGCCAACTGGTTCTCAGCAGATTTCTGCTATTGTGGCCACCAGCCAATATACCAGACCAAAAGTCTTTAATTGTGAACTGTATTGAGGCAAATGAAAACTGGCCAAGGTATCCGGCTAAGGTTTTGTTCAAAACTTGTAAGTAATGTTCAGTGTAATCGAGAGGGGACAACATCCCGCTTTAAATCATAAGTGATTGGAACATTTGTTTCAATTAAAGTTTGTCAAATTTAGCATACCTTTCTTATATGGCATTATTTTACAAGAGGCTGTATGCACATTAAAATATAAGATTGGTGAAGGGGGAGGAAGGTGTTGATATTTCAGAATAAGGTAATAAGGTGATTGAAAAAAAACTGCACATGCATTCATTATACGCTCACTGAAAATTTAAGTGAGACTGTAGGATTACTGGACTTTCCGCACCCTGACTGAGGTTATCTGGCATATGCTGTGTTCACCCACCCTTATGCAATACCAGTAACGTGCAGTACATATTGCGTATGCAGAGTTGCCAACTCTCTTGATTTTTCATAGATCTCCTGTCAACCTGAGTTAGGATACATTTCTCCTGATTTTTGATAATTTATATATTTTCCCCCGATTTTTATAATTTGTCACATGAAAATGCTATTTTTGAATTTGACATCTTTTTTAGAGTTCTTCATGACAAGGAACCCCCTCTCAGCATTTTTCCCTTTCCAGCAATCAAACTAGCTCTAGAAACCCATGCATATGTGATATCAAGAAATTCTGGTTTCACTGAGAATGTTTAATAGGAAAACGAAAGCAGCTTCAACTTCTAAAGCATTTAAATTTCTATCTTTTTCATTACTTTTAAAAATGATTATTTTTCGTTTGACATTGTTTTGTTTCATCCTTCAATGCTTTAAGAGTAAAAATTGACCCCAATTTTTAATTTTCTAAACTCTCTATTTAGAGTTTTTGTTGCCAAATTTGTTTTGTTTAAATTTTTAGTCTGAACTCAGCTATAGAAAAAGCATATTTTTAGGAAATTTATTCTGTAATGTTTTTAAGCTACATTCTTTTAATCATATAAAAAAACTACTGACTATCTAAAAAGATATGACCCAAAATTAATTTGTGTTCAAAAAAATCTATTTCTGATAACAAATTCATACCTGCCAACTCTTCTGGTTTTGACAGAAGACTTCTGTTTATTTAAGCTATCTTCTGGTCTTCTGCCAGAAGATAAAATCTTCTGTTTTTATTTTAAATTTTTAGTTGATATATTAAATTGTATTGCAAACTATGCTAAAATGCAAACTATGCTTAAAAAATTAGTAAATAAATAAATCCATTTCAAAGTAATTTATTAAGGTAATCATTTCAACAGCACAGTGCTGTTGTATGAGTGATGTCAATGTTTGTAAACAAATCTTTTATTGATAGTTGAAAAAAAAAACAGAACTTCATTTCGTTCCTTCGTCAGTAATTCATTATTAGAAAATTTATTTGTGTTGTAAACTAAAGTTAACATACTTAAATAAAGTCACATTTCCATTTATTTAATTGTTTTTATATTTGTGAACATACTCCATCTGTTTTCATTTTGTATAAAAATTTCAGCTAAGCTCTTTTCTATTACTGTTTAATTTTGTTTTTATTTCTATGCAATACTCATATAAAAAATAATGAGAAATGGTGCTAAACTGGGGGTCTTCTTATATTTAAAAATTATCTTCTGATTTTTTACAAAATCTTCTGCTTTTTCAACCCGAGTCTTCCTGCTTTCGGCTTAAGGAGGTTGGCAGGTGTGCAAATTGCATTAAAAATGTTTTTTCTTTTCTCTCTCAAAAATTTAGTATCTGCCGATATATCCCTGATCTTTTAAAATTTAGTTTTTTAATCAAAAACAAGTCTCCTGATTTTTGCCCTTGCAGGTTAGCAACTCTGCATATGCCCTCCAAAAAGAATTCTTTTAAAAATCACAATCTGTAATATTAGGGTGGACGGAATAAACCAATATTGTAGTTTCTGGCGTAAACCCTTTAATTACATTTAGTGGAGTGACACGTGAAGCAGGCTCCTCCTGCCTCACTCCGGTAACTATGCAAAACATGCATTGGCTAATGGCTTCACAGTTTTTCTTGAGCGTTTTGGGAAACGCGAATCGATTTTGTGCGTGATGGTCGTGTTTTCGACGCTCCCGAAAATACAAGTATAACTTGGTAAATAGTGAATATATTGTGATAATTGTGGAATATTTCGATCAGATATGTTGTCAGGAGTGTGAAGATATATATTTTGTGTGGAAAAGCTTGGAAATTTTTTTTATGTAGTGGAACACAGAATATCTACGCGATTGAGCTACGCTGTTTCTAAGTTCGTGAAATTCTGATGAACTTTTTGTAAAATCGGCTACAAATTGGCTGCAACAAGTATTACAGATGGAATATGCAAGTTGGAGGGATCATACTGATGTGAGTGTTTTGTCCCTACGACGTTTTTTGTGTATTTTCTCGACTTTTTTTTTATTGTATTTACTGTTGAACTTTGCTGAATTTTGAATCTCGCGCCAATTCTTCCCGCCATCGCCATTGCTCGCGGCTTCCTCGAATACGGTGGATCCCGGAATGAGTTATTGAAATACCGACTTGACTCTTGGACCATAGAGATAAGGCCAGTTCAGCCCTTGCGTGTTCGGGTGTGGCCACTGATGTAGATATAGTGATATTGATATATTATATCGAGTTTAATAATTAATAGGAGGCTGTATTATAGTAGCTGTATATTAAGTAGAAATTCCAATGCTGTTCAGATGTTTAGAGTGTAACTACAGCCTTTGAGATTATAATTGTAAAGTTTTAAATTTATGATTTTTAAATAATTGTTGAATTTTGATGATTTTTTCTGTAATTGTATATGTATTTGTGATGTACAGATAGGATATTGTTTGCGTATTATTGCTGAGTTCATAGTTATTCTTATTTTGGCTTGAGAAATATACCTGGCGGTTCAGAGCCTCATATAGGTGAACGTATTCTGGACTAGAGGTGGAGTAATCTGCTCTGGATAAACTGGACTGTGTATAGAGTGCCGTCTAGAGAAGGTGCTGACGATAGGGTTCAGTTCCGGGCTAGCCTTGGGCAGAAGATAGAATAAATTGTGCACTGTTGAGCATAGTATGGGTTCCCTGGGCTATATATGGGTGGAGTGTCCATGGCTTGTTGTGAATTTAGTCTGAATCTTGGTGTTGCTTTGGATTATACATACAGATATTGTGAATTAGTGTAATTGTATTATTGAATTGTTTGGTATTTACATATTTGGAGAAATATATGTGAATCGCTGTGCAACAACATTGGACAATAGAGATGGATAGAGAAACGGAGTTGGCAAACTCGAGTCTATACACCCGGCAACAGAAGGCTAACGAGGGGTCTGACCTTCAGGCATGTGGTGTTGGGACTCCTCTAATGAGTCAGGGCACCCGAGTGGGTTCCCCCGCCTCTGGTGCTGGTACACCACCGGCGAGTGTAATTCCCAGACAGTCAACTGGTGTCTCAAAAACTGAAAGATTGAGAATGATACCATATAATAAGACCTTAGAGGACAAAATATTTGAACATGGGGTGATGCCGGCATTCAATGAAATCAAAAATAAATTACAAAAAAAGCAGTTCGAATATTTTGATAAGAAGAAGACATTTTGTAAAGAAACTATGGCGGAAATTGAAAAAAATTTTCAGGAATTTTATAACGTTGGAATGATTCTCACTCAGAAATACAATGAAGCAATGAAGATTCTGCAATTGCATAAACTAGATAAAACTTACCCAGATGTTGTTTCGGAACACATTATGGAGAAAATAGATACTTTGCAGGAAAAGGTTATAGAAGCGACCGAGAAGACCACTACTGGTGGAGTTCAGGGAAAAGAAGGAACAAAAGATAGGAAGGAGTACACCATAAGCGTACAATGTAAAGAGCAGAAAGAACACCCATTGAGCATTAGAAACACCGTAAAAAGAGAATTGGCAAAAAAAATGCAAGACCAAAACTGAATGATATTGTATTTGCTGAGAAAACAAAACGAATAATATTGATTTCCAATAACAAAGAAGAGATGACAAATACTTATCAAGCTCTCATGAGGAGTGACCAGATAAAAGACAAATATACAATTAAACATGCAAAAACCGCGACTCAGAAATTAATGCTGTTGGGGGTTCCAAAAGAAGTAACAGCGGAGGAGATCGAGGGGGACCTGGGATCATTGGATGATAACATAGAAATAGAAGCACTGAGATCAATAGGAAAGAAAGAGGTTGTATCATGGATCATTAATGTTGATGAATACACAAAGGGATATCTTTTGAATAAGGGAAAGGCTTGTGTGTCAATGCACAGGATAAAAATAGTAAACTATGTAGACGCACCCAGGTGTCTAAAATGTCAAACTTTGGGTCACAGAATTTACGATTGTAAATCAGCAACACAGCACTGTGCTAAATGTGCACTGGAACATGACTCGAGAATCTGTACGGTTGAGGAGTTTGTGTGCAAGAATTGTTATGATTCGGACCCAACGGGAGAAATAGACTTCCACCATTGAGCAGATTCTCCTGTGTGTCCAACTTACAGAAAATATAAGGATAAACTAATAGCGGACAGCCGTAAGGTGGCACAGTAGTGCCTAACATAGAGATTATAACCGATTTCAACTGGCTTTGCCTTTCATTATGGCTGCTTCAAATAAATTAATTCTGAATACATTAAACATCTTACAAATTAATTTAAACCATTGCAAAGTGGCAAACTTATCACTATTTTCTTTTATAAATGACATCAATAAACTCTAGTATAACTATATAGGTCAATAAATAACTTACATTTAATAGCATATCAAGACCCGTATTTACAAAACAATAGGTTCTACGGCTGCCCGTCAAGCATAAGAGATTACAGATCCAAAACAAACACCTGTGGCATATTAATTATAGACAAATCAATAAAAGCCCTGGCTATTGAAACAAGTGAAAATAACATCTTTGTAAAAATTTAGTGAAAAAGAATCCATAATTGTCGGCTCCCAGTATTCCCCGCCAAGAGCCGATATGGTCCAGGACTGTTCAAATTGGAATTTAATAATAGAAAAACAAATAAAGACAATAATACTCGGTGACTTTAATGCACACAATACCTTGTGGGGCTATGGGGATGATAAACATCCCCATAGCCCCACATACCTCCCTCGAAATGAACGAGGGAGGTATCTTCAAGAAAAAGTTAACCAGTTAGACCTAATAATAGTTAATGACCCCATGGCCCCTGCTACATTTACACATATTGGTACACTCGGCCATCCAGATTTAACAATAGTTTCAGATAACCTTAAGAACCAATTAAATTCGTGGCAGGTATTACTGGATGAAAATGTCTCTGACCACCGATATATACTCACACAGCTGAAATTCTCATTGAAAAAACAGCAAGATTATAAGTACAAAACGAAATATAATAATTTTAAAAAATTCAACAAATTATGGTCCTCGCATATATCACCTATAATAGAAGAATTAACAGAAACGAACAATATAATAGACTTTCAAACAATATTCGAAAAATTTAATTATACCTGGTTACAAATTAATGAGAAATCCTTTAGGAAAAAAGGTAAAAATAATAAAATAAAAATTACGTGGTGGAATTAAAATTTATCTATACAAAGAAATAAATTACGAGCAATCCAAAGAAAAATAGCCAAGCAGCCGGACAATGCTGAAATGAAAACAAAATATAATAGGGCCAGAGCCATTTACAGAAAAGCAATAATAATAGCTAAGGAACAGTCCTGGCGAGCATTCTGCTCAAGACAACAAAATATTTATGGGAGTAGTTTTAAAATGGCCAAGGGCACCTACAATAACCATTTCCTGGAGACCATATTTAATGTTAATACAGTAGAACAAGACTATGAAGAAATATTGAAAACTTTAATAAACGCGCACTTTCAAACAGACATTACTGATGAAGTCGGAAACTCCTCAGACGATGATGATCCGAATAATCAAACAATAGTTGAAACAGAATCGCTGGAATTTAGCAGTGACATGCCTAACAAAAGCAATAACATCATGTTGACAAATGACAACAGAATGCAACTTTCAGAAATAGAATTATTACAAGCAATACACGCCCAGGATATTAGAAAAGCAACAGGATTGGACAAAATAGATGCGCATATATTAAACAATCTATCGAGGAGTTTCCGAAGCGATCTAATAAAAATCTATAACAAATGCCTCTTATTGGGAGCCTTCCCCAATGTATGGAAAATTGCCTCAATTATATTTTTCAGAAAAACAAATAAAGACTTCTCTTGGTGGTAACGGGTACCTGGCGCTCTCCAGATGAATGTCCGGCGAGAATCAGACTCCAAACTAAACCTGGACTCGTCGGAAAACATCACACAAGACCACTGTTGCGGTGTCCACAATGCATGCTCTCCACTCCAGGTTAATCGCAGGCGACAGTGAGTTGCGGTAAGTGGAACACATCTGACAGGCCTACGAGCATATAGACCAATGTGCCCTAAGCGTCTGTACACGGTCTGCCTTGAAACTGTCGTACCGGTAGCTGAAGAGAGCTGACGAGACAGGTCTGATGCTGTACTCCGTCTGTTTCTTTTGGCAGTAACTGCCAAATAGCGGTCCTCATTCGGCGTTGTAACTCGGGGGCGACCTGTGCTGTGACGTCTACTCACATTACCATCATCTTGGAATCGTTGCCAAAGCCTGGAGATGACACTCTGGGCGATTCCAAGTTCCTCGGATACTTCCAGCTGGGTACGTCCACATTCCAGTCGTCCGATAATTCTGCCACGTAAAACATCATCCAAATGCCTCCTTTGTGCCATAACTATGCGGTTTTCTCACTGAAAGGCTTTCACAGCGCTTGTGAACAATTTTACTTCTTTGCCACCATTCCTTATATACACCTCTCTTACACTCTCGTCATTGTGACGTACCATCCACGCCATCTGGTGGTTTCCTGTAATTTGCATATTCTTCTTCAAGATGTGTGTAATCATTCCACAGGTGAAATTTTTATTTTAGAGATCAATTTCTGTGTGATTCTGAATTATCCTTAATTTATGGACATGAGTGTAGTTAATCGTATGTATTTCCAATATGAACGAAAAGTCGCGTTTTGGAATCTGTTTCAAAAATTTTTCATTTAAAGACACACCCCAAAATAAATTATGTGTATACTTCTCTCTTTCTCTTTTATGTATGTATGTATGTATGTATGCATACATATATATATATATATATATATATATATATATATATATTATAAAAGTTCACGAATAAAGAATAGAGAAATTGAATAATACAAAAGCTCATCTTAATTTACTGAATTTAAAAAAACTAGTTAACTAGATGAAGTTTATCAACAAGGTTTTAAAGTTCTTAGTGATGTTAAAAATTTTTAAACTAAAATCAATTTAATAAATAGTTATCGCAAGCCTAGACTATAATTTTCCGATTATAGACCTGTTGCCTTTTATCAAGATTATACTACTGAATTTTTCATTAATTTACTCAGAAAAGAGGAAAGCACAAAAGAAATAAAACACTTGCCTTTAAAAAATTGTAATCGGATAATAGCAATATTTATATGTTGCAAATTTCATTCATATTAAAATTCGTTATTTATCAATAATAATATATTCAGAGTAAAAGTTTACTAAACTATAAACCTTGTAACATTCTAATCTTCCATGACACTGCATGTAAAAGTAAATATACATTTTATTTTCATACTTTCGTATTAAAATATTTATAATTTATCAATTACAATTTTATTACGTAATTAATATTATTATTATAAGTTGTAATCGTATCGAAGAAGAAAACAATAATTAAACTCTAACAGCTCTTGCATTTCGGGTTGTAAAATATTAAAAGCGTAGTTTATTTTTCAACATATTAAAGAATATTTTTTAATTAATAAGTTTAGTATTAAATTTTCATATTTGAACACAATGCATATTTGTTTATTCGAAACTGTAAAATTCAATAAATTATAGCAGTAAATAAACACATTACTATTACTTAAAATAAAAGTGTGAGTTAGAAAGATTCAGAAATAATTTTTAAATAATTTTAAACGAATATCCATTTCATAAATAGCTATCTCAAGGCTAGGCTTGGAAAATTTTTTAATAAATAAGCTTTGTGTTCAAATATGAAAATTTTAATACTATTTATATTTGTTTATTCGAAACTAATAATTCTAAAAATAAAGTACGAGATAGAAAAATGTAGAAATATTGAAAAATTAAGACATGATTTATTGATACGATTAATTATATATTTTCTTTTGTACATACAATGCCATGCTATACGAAATGATATGATTAAAAGTTATAAAATACTTTTAAGAATTCCATATTTTATTGCAAAGTGTTTTCATCTTCTGATGTTGTATTTCCAGACGCTGAATTTTCTGCATTATGCACCGAGTCAAGCATTCAACTAAATTAATATTGTCGCTGGATTTTACTTCCGAATCATTTACAGCATTTTAATCAGAAGTCGCAAGACAATTTATTTACACTGTCGAAAGCCTTGGGTGGGGAACAACCGGATTTCAATGTCAAACAGCAAAAGATAATTGCTGTCCAGTCCACTAATGATTCGTGGAAGTGGAAGGGGGAATCGGGAGTCGCTCCCTTTTCACTATGGAAGACACTGGTAAACGCATGTTTCTAACCTGTTATCATCTAACCAGTATCATGAAAATTGTCGGCACAGCTTTTGCTAGTCGACAGCCTCGACGAAACTAATAGTAATCGCGGGTGCTCAACTATTGATCAGTACACAGGCAGCGGAAGGGGTTGTCACCACATAATGAATGACCAATTTCGTAAGGTCAGAAAACTTTCTTTTAGATGGCCATTTGCGTATCGTTAACAACTTTTTTAACAGGTGTTATCTAATTTTGAGTATCTGTGATCTGTGTTACAGATGCACCGGAACCGCCAAAAGAACAGATTTTCAGACCTTGTTAATTACATCGTCTGAGTAGCCTTCAGATGTAACAAGAACCAGATACAAAATACAACAAATTTATGTTTGACAAAAATTCCCTTACATTTGTTAAAACGATGGATAGTTTTACAGTTTTACCTTAAAAAGCGCTAAACAGATTTTCTATCAATCTAGCTTATATGTGATAAATACCAGTCATTTGGGCGTTTAGTCTAGTCATTTGGGAGTATCATGAAATAAATAGAATTTTTAAAAAAAGCTATTGAAATAGAATGTAATGAAAATTCTCTCAATTCGGACACAAGTTTTGCTATTTAAAAGATGTTAGCTATAATCCATACTGAATCACAATCACAATACTTAAATCTAGGTTTTATGCAGTGGAACACAGCATGGGTGTCTATAAGATAAGAATCATTTTAGAGAGGGCTCTTGCATTTGTGGAAAGGGACTCATCTCAGGCTTTGAAATATTTTAGAATGAGAACAATACAAAACCAGAAAACAATTCAGAACGCAGTAAAAATGCTCATTTTGCAATCCCCACAGTTCTGAATGAATTATTTTTTAAATGACATGAAGTACTTTCCAATCCCTATTCTTCTTTTTTTTTCCATTTGAGAACTAAAAACCTTTGTTTTTTGAAATTTTACACAAAGAACGGGCAAAAGTGTATATATTTGTCATAAATAAGTCACTGACTAGAAGTAGATTAGATCCAAAACTTTCCTTACGCTTCGTCCCTTTTCTCATGGAACTTTATGCTCTCTCCATCTTAAATAATTAGAAAATTATATTACTTGATAAAAACTTAATAAATTATGCCCCACCATGGACGAGTGGATAAAACACTCAACATACAACATAGTAATGGCTGAAGTGTGAAGGTCCAAGGTTCTGTCCTGCCGTTCTATGTTTTGGACGAAGTTTTGGGCGGTTTTCTCTATTGCACTCCTTCTAAGCAGATAACTCTTGCGTGGCTTTACCTTAACACGCAAGACAACCCAACAGCATTAATAAATCACCAATATAGCTCTTATGTGTTCGTGATATACGTAGAATTATTTCTAACAAAAGCGTTTTCAGCCATTAATGGAGCACTTGATTTGTAAACAATAAAGGTATTTTTCATTTCATATATTGAAGTAATTAATGGATTTTACATTCCAGCTGAAATGCAGCATTTATTTTCATCTTTAGTTGAGTGTTTATACAAATAATTATTGAATCATTTGTATAATGAATTTAAAAGAATGTACAAATCGCTGATTATTACTCAAGTAGAAGAAAAGGAGGGCGAAAAAATATTAAAATATTTTGCAAGAGGGGCTCAGACCATTGGTTTTTAGAGGGAAAAATTTAAAGGACATAGTGTCAATTTAAGTAGTTTAATTTTGAGTTTAAAGATATGTGAGAAAAAGCAACTCATGCCAATTAGCATTTGGATTTTTGTATGTCATGCCATGCCATTCCTAATTTAAATCCTCATTAAAGGAAAAAAAAAAAATCGAGCAGTGACTTAGTCGAGTACCCTTTTCTAGAAAAGGGTGGAAGAAAATTTCATATCTGTATTATGCGCAGTGGCTTACACAAATAGTCTGTGGAGGATTCAATTTTCCCTGACCTTTGTCCATGCAATTTTTAACATAATGCCCGCGCGCGCGAACACTTTTAACATAACATTACTTCCATACTCCCTTCTGTTACAGGAAGTCAGTGTACACCAGTGATTATGCATCTGCACATTCTTTGGAAGTGCATAAAATGTTTGTAAGTAATAATTACAAAAAAAAGAAAAAGCAGGCCTTTTGCTTGAATTTACTTAAGTGATATGATAATTTTAAGAAATAAGAGGGGGCCCCCTAAAGGGATGTTTGCTTCAGAGTGGCTTTTTGAGGCCCAGATCATGTTTATCTAGAATACAAATAAAGGGAACACAAGGTCATTAGTTTAAAAACTTTGACTCTAAAAATACTGGCATATAAATTTAACTGGTATATATGTGCTGTACATAGTACATATCGTAATACAGCGGATCTGTTGGTGAGCTGTTAGCTGTTAGCTGTTTTGTAAGCAGTAAGCAGCTTATTTGTTTTCTGCTTAAACAGTGCTAGGTGATCCGTTTAGAATATTAGATGCGCAAATCTGAAAAGTTATGATAAAACAAAAAAAAAAAAAAAAGGTTGGGAAATTGCTGTATGGATTTTGAGGCCCCCTACGTGAAGGGCCCCGGGCATTCGCCACGCCATGCCTCCCTATTTTTACGGTACTGTGTGCATCGCCATCACTTGGCAGGCAAACTGGCGCTAGTTGTCAAGAGCACAGCCGTCATCCCCGATAGATAGAAAGACGTTCAACGGGAGAAATGACGTCACAATATTTAGGCCAACCTTTCCCCCTACTCCGAGGAGGGAACGTATTTAAACGTATTAACTCACAATTTTTTGTACTTGTTAATTAAAAATGAGATCACTTTTTATATGCACTCGTTACACATAGTGATTATAGTATTTATTGTAGAGTTTAAGATAGTTACCATGAAATTAACTTCTTGACCAATTAAAAATTGATTAATGAAAATGTAGTTTATTTAGTTTTCCCCCCTTTGTAGAAGCATTAAAACATTTAGAAAAAACTAAAAAACGTTTAATATTAATTAAAACGTTTCCAGAACTCTTAATTATCACCTATAAAAAATAAAGAAAATTAAAGAAAAACAAGCACATGGACAGTTTGAATTGAAAAATATTTATTAAGTAAAATATAAAGCTTTTTACATTATTTACATTTATAAACATATTCATATTCAATTAACAATGAAAAAATTTATCTTTAATTTGATTGGAATACCCTTCTTAGTTTTAAAATTTCATTTTGAAAATAATTGAATACCAGAACAGCATGTATGCTCAAAACAGTATTATTCAATCTAACCAAATTCAGCTACTAATAATCACACTCCTAATCTGATATTTCAGCTACAAATATCACCAGTACCTGAATTAGAGTTCTTAAAAAATCATTTTAACTTTCAATATTATCAAAACAAATAATCTAACATAAAAAATCAATAGTATACAATTTTTATGTCTCTGAATTTTGAAATATTGGAAGATGTGTTTCAGTACTTTTATTTTTTGCATAAATAAAAAACTATTCAGAAAAGTATTAGACAATGAATAACTACCCAGTCAAAAATAAATTATAAAATTAAAACAAGAAACATTATTTACAAAAACAATTTTAAAGCTTTTCTGACTTTCCTTCAATATATTCTTATATGTTTTAAAATTTTGTTAATTTTTATTCTAAATGTTTTAAAATAAATTAGTTAATATTAACTTAATGTTACATACAAATTTAAAATGTACTTGATTGTAGTTTTAAAGTGGATTGGAGTATATTGATTGTCAAAATAACAATTTACACTGGATTTAGCGTCATTAATTCTCGCTTTTTACTTTGCATTGCTGTAAAATTAAGATCATCATTTAATTTTTTACAATAACTTTTTAAAAACGTGTTTGTTGACTTTTTGATGATTTCTTTAGATATATAAATAGATGTATGGCCATTTGAACAAATATCTAAAGGTAAATAATTTTCTGTTGCATTAAGAATCTCATTTGTTAATTTACAAGCTATTGCTCTTTTATTTGGAATTTTTAAGAAAGTACTTTCATACGTTCGAGACACTAATTTTGAAATAATTATATAGTTGCGTATTACTACTGTAATTACATTATCTATTGGATACTTTAAACCTCCTCGATCTAAATTTTTTGTTAACAAAAAAACTATTTTCATCAGGAATTATGTCTCTATCTATTAAAAGTAGGCTTTTGAAAATATTGTATTTAATCTTGTTCAATATAGAATGTATACAATAACCAGACACATACACTAGGGCAGGAAGCAATGCATTCAATGCTTCAATGTCATCATTAGAAACACATATTTCATTAAGAAGTGGGGGGATATCAATGTTTAAATCAAAATTATAGTCAATACTATCATCCGAAAGTTTTATATTAATTTCACCTTGTTCACTGGATTTTAAAACTAAGGGCAACATGGATTGAAGTCTAAGTTTTTTCTCAACTTCATAGACTTGAGTTAGAGAGACATTATATTGGCATCCTGCAAATTGTCGGTATTTCCCAAAACGACCCTCTAATGAGTCGGTTTGAAGTTTACCAGACAAAATGTATTCAAATTGCAGTTCATTGATGCAGAATTTTTTTATTTCTATAACCGCATATGTAGTTATTTTTAGTGCCTGCAGTGTTTCTCGCGAAAGTCTTCCTGTTTGCATGTTTGTACCCTCCCATTTTTCAAGCCAATCCAGAAAAATATGCAAAAAAAAGAATGCTTCATTGTTTTCATGCGATGTTAATAGTTGTTGGTAGATATTGCGTTTATGATATCCTTTAAAAACAGATTTAATATTCATTATATCAAACCAAGTAACGATAACTTTTATGTATTCTGCAATTTCTTCAGCATTTAAGATTTTATCACGACCAACGAGTTTTAAACTTTCGCATACGCTTAAATTAAAAACGTTTAAAGCCAAACGAACATTTTGCCTTTCAAGATTAGTAGGGCATAATGATTTAGCAGTTAAAGTGTATGCACATTTAACCATTCCATCTTTTTCTAATTCATATAGTTTTTTAATGAATTAAATGAAGCCGTTTTGACTTTAATTCTGTCACTACCAGTCAAATCATCCAAAGAAGGATAATACATAGCTTGCTCTGGATTCTTCTGGTTTAACCAGTTATTCCTTATTGATTTTAATAAATGTACAGGGTCTATTACAAAAAATAAAGGTAAATTAGGATCTTCTGGATGTAAATAACCAGTGGCGGATTTCCCAATAGGCGCATGAGGCGCGCGCCTCGGGCCTCATATTTCTAAGGGGCCTCCAAATTCGGTTTTCGGAAAGAAAAAAACTATATGTAAATATCTGTTCAAGAGTCATAAACTTTGTTCATAGTTTCAGGATTGCTTCTAGAGTAGAAAGCGCTTTTGAACAATCTTTTCTTTGGTGACTCCCTTTCCTCTTCACAGCATTGGACCATAATCTAAACTAATACTTTAATACAAATACTTTTAGTTTATAAGCAATTGATGCTTTAATTCCGTATTTCACTGTAAAAATATCCAGAAATGTTCCTTGGAAATAAGGATAAGTTAGACTTACAAATGCTATAAAGAAAGTATACATTTCCCTTTGAAAACTTTACTGTTTCATTCAACCCGTCACTTAACCGAATAGTGGTCTCACGACCTTAAAAAACAGGCAGTTCACTTAAAAATGACTAGAATTGTAAAAAAAATAATAATAATAAAAATTCTAGTAGTGTTCCTTGAAAATAATAGGCAGCTGAGGTGCCCTAAATTTCAAGGAACGTTGCACGAAAATACCAAGAACTTTACTGAACGAAGATGCAATTCAGTGGATCTTTACTGAGCTGTTCAATAAAGTTCCTGGTATTTTCATGCAACACTCCTTGGAATTTTAGGGCCCTCAACTGTCCATTATTTCCAAGAAAAAATCCTAGATTTTTTTTGCATTGTTTTAATTTGCTCACTATATTTTATCTCAAAAAATACAGGTGCAGAGGGTCCCTATGCCTTTTTCCTATCCGGAATCAATTAGTTGTGTTGGGTTGGGGGATTACAGCCAATTATGTACAAGTGGGATCTATGCCGATGGGTGTGGGTGCTCCCCTTGGGGTCTTTCTAAGGGATTCTAACCCCTATTTACGCTAAGTTTTGGAGGAAACCACGGAAAATTCCTAACGGTTAGGTTGGCGGGCGCGACCTGGTTTTGAACCAGGCACCTTCCGTCTCCCAGTTCAGAGTGCTATGCGCTCAGCCACTGGTTGGGCCGCACTGAATCAGATTGCGGCTCAGTAGCTGGTATTGCAATAGGACATTCAAATACACCTGCTTTATAGATTGCCCCCCCCCCCCAAATCAAAAAGTGTACAGTCTGATAAGAATATTTCTCATTTTAAAAGAGAAAAGCCTGAACCGCTTTATTCTACAGCTTGAGATTGAAAAATTTGTCAAAAATTAAATATTTTATATTTTTCAGCCATTCTTCATTTAAATGATTTAGGAAAGGACACTCTGTATTCAGTGAAATTTTCAAATATACCTAGAATATATAATTATCGTTGGTTGTCACGATGTAAAAGAAATTGCAAACAATAATTTATCTTCTTTCGAAAAATCACTAAAAATTAAAAATTTAAGCTAGGGATAACCGATTTTTATCTTTTTTTGGAATCGAAACTTTTCGAGTATGCAATTATAAAAAATTGCCGACCAATAATTAAAAAGATATGAGCTGATACATGTGCAATAACACTTTTTTGGGGGGATTGGGGGACGATATTTGATAGTTAAAAAAAGTATTGAAAAATTAAAGAAAGCAATACTTAGCGTCACCGAAATGTCACATGCATGCAAAGTTTCAGCTCGATCGGAGGTAGTAGATAAATGTTCGTTCTGCCCATGCGGTACCATGTTAATTCTGCGGTACGCCGCACAAGTGCGTTCCCTAGGCTGAGCGGGGAAGGGGGGCGTGGTCGGAGCGGATGTGGGGACCGGATGTTCGAAGGATTGATAAGATTTTTTTTTTTTTTTTCAAATAAGGGGACTTGTAATTTTTTTCAGATTGTGACATATTTTTAAAATAAGGGGACTTATAATTTTTTCAGACTTTAACATATTTTTGAAATAAGGGACTTGGAAAAATTTTTCAGATTGCGATATATTCGCTCATGAAAATAAGGGACTTTGACATAATTTTAAATAAGCTATACTTTATGAATTAAACATGAAATAAAAAATATTGTTATAAAATGAGGACCCACCAGCCACCAGGTAGAACGTCGACCGCCTCATTTCAAATAAAAATTTTTACTGTGCCTTTCCCCATCACGCTAGCCTCGCATGAATGGAGACAGGGCGTAGCACAGAGGATGCGTTGTTGTTTTTGTTTCTTTAAATAATAATTAACTATGTGGAGCAAAGAAATGAACAACATCCCCAGGAGGCCTACAAACAAAAGAAATCTCCACACAGTATACTATCATTATTAACGTGGTGCAATTTCTACCCTCCTTTTTTTTCTTTTACAAGCACTCATAATGTCCGTGAGCGAGTGTATGCACTCCATCTTCTAAAATATAGCGTTTGTCATCAAAGGCGCTTAGAGCTACCTTATTCTGACAAATACTGAATAGCCAAGTTTTAATTTTAAGTTATATAATTTTACAACAAATATTTTTTTAATCAAATGTTTTTAATTTATCAAGAAAAAAAAATTTAATCAAGTGTTTTAATTTTTAGCTAATTTTTTTGTATATCCTATTTTTGTTAAGTAGCCGTTTAAACTTAAAGTAAGGTTTAGGATACCCATACATTTTCTACAAATTTAATCTACTGTTAGGCAAGTGAGAAAATTATACCATAGAAAGATTTTTACAAATAATGATGATATAGTCTTATTTTCTATTGCGAGAAAACCACTTTAACCATATATCCCAAAAAACTCAAGTTTTTGTATACGAAATGTATGAATACTCAGAGTCTTTATCCGTGAATACGCGTTAGAACCCCTTAGAAAGACTTCCTACCAAGGCACCCCTCATCCTAGGCAGATACCCCCGCGTGCAGGTTTGCCTTAAAACACAAACAAACAAAGTATTTATCTAAACATTTTTTCTTACCAACACATTTTTGATAAATTTTAGGCAGCGATTATACTAGTTTATATTTTCTATAGATCAATTAGAGGGAGAAAATTGCATTTTTAGTAATCCTACAAAACATTTTTACTGTATATCCCAAGGAGAGTAACTTGATTTATAGAATTTCAATACGATACGAGTTAGATTGTTTATGTGCAAAACTAATTTCAGTTTTAATATGAAGGCATCGTTTTATACATGCATATAATATTTTTAGAGGTATGCACTTAGCATATTTTATAGAAAGTTGAGTTTAACAAGCACAAACTTTTAGACTAGATAGTAGTATTGTTAGAAAGTTGAACTATTGGAAATAAAAATTGATGATTCGTATTAGCACAGTTGTATACCGCATGTACATAAATATCTTTCAACTACTTAGATAGTTTAAATTGCAAAAAGTTGTCATTACTTGAACTAAAAAATACAAGGTTTTTACTTACGTGAAGGGATATCATGTTAAATCTTCTAGTCTCTCTCGGCAAATTTCTTGCATCACCAGGCTAGCAAGTCCGGAAAATAGAGTAATGATTTAAAATACATAAACCCTACTTCCCGGTCCAACTAGCACATGTTCATTCATTCTTAATACCATCATATGCTGAAATAGATATATTATTTTGACACTAAAAACAAAATAACACATTTGAAGATATTAAACGCTTTAAAAGTGTTTTTATTCTTATAACAATTTACCAGATTCATAACACTATTTTATGTAGGATGAAATTAGTTAGCAAGCGAAAATTTAATCTTAATTAGAATTTACTGAAATACAGATACCATGCATGCCTTATTTTCTATTAGGAGAAATCCCTCAAACCCCAGTTTTTGTATACAAACTGCATAAAGTACTTCTACCGATAATGCCTATTGCTATTTGTTACACCACTTAAAATTTTGCAAAACACCAAAATACAGGAAAACATACATTAACAGTAACCAAAAAAAAAAAATCATACTTAAAATTACAACATAAAATCATACTTAAAACTACAACACATCAAAAGTGCAAACTATAATTACCACATAATTATTTTCAATTAAAGCAAATTGAAAAAATGTAAGAAAGAGCTAATATGCCTGAATCCTTAAGTATATCAGGCAAATCAAATTAGAATTACGGTATCAACTTATATGTAACTAAAATAATAGATAATGTTACACTTACCTTAGACTTGTACACGCGAGAGATGAAGAAAAATAATAAAAATACTTAAATAATTCGCAAATATATCCAGTGCAAAAACTTCCACGCGGTGAGGTGCTAGTACAACTGAACTGATAAGATAAGAAATGCCTACAGGTGATATGCGGAAGTGCGTTCATATCGGGGAAACCGATAACACTGGGCTAGTTTACAAATACGATAAACCCGAGGAGTTAAGGGAATACAAGACAGAATTCGGGACACGTGTTTCATTCTGCGTTCAAAAATGGGGACTAATGGATTAAGATCATGTTAGATTAAAGCCATTTCAATAAACATCTATTCTTTTTGTAAACATCGGCATTATATCCTAAATTAAACTATTAAAGTTAAGCTACAACGATTAATATATTTTACGTAGTTTAGGAAAATAATGAATTATTAAATTAATTTCTGTGAAACAATTAGCAAAGATCATTATACTAAAACATTAAAGCAAATTATTTTTGCTCAGTTTTGATAAATAACAGTAATAAACTATAGGCATTGCAGATGAAAGAGTATTCACGTATAAAATAGGTATTTAGTACTGAAAAACAGGATCTAATTTTAACAAATGCTTTGGAATTTTGTATAGGATATCTATTGAACACGTATTAAATACATTATGATTATTCTAATATAAAAAACGGGGTTAAGATTCTTTACTTGCGATCAAAGACACCCATTTTTTTTATATACTTAAATTTTACATAGACATCCTTTTAATAAATTCATAAACTAAAATTATTGTTTAAAACAATATTTACAACTAACAATATTTACAACTAATAAACTAAAATTTTTACTTAATAAAGGCATAAACTAAAATTATTAATGAAAACTTGCTAATAAATTAAACATATCAAAATTAACATATCAAAATTAAATTTTACAAAGACATCCTTTTAATAAATTCATAAACTAAAACAATTTTTACAATAATAAACTAAAATTTTTATTTAATAAAGTCATAAACTGAAATTATTAATGAAAACTTGCTAATGAATTAAACTTATTACTCAAAAAGATAGCTAATCACAACATTATCAGAAAAAATATAAGCAATTATAATACCTGAAAAACACCGGACAACACTCTTGTTACATGCGGACAAAACATCTGTTTGCACGGCTAAAGAATTCTTAGGTATCCGTTGCAGGAGAACTTACCTACGCCCAACCTACAAACTCTACAAATTTAACGGCAACCGGTTTTCTCTTATCAGGTATCACAGATCAGGTAAGAGATAAGGAAGTGACATGCGCAGAAGACACCTGATAGTGACGTGTGCAAATCTGTGTTGATATAATATCCGCTAGGTTCGTCAATATTATCAAAGTTGTAACTACTAAAAAGAAATAAACAAATTAAAATATATTAAATTAAGTAGTTACAACTTTGATAATTTTTAAGAACGGTATTTAAAAATATTTGCAAGAAGCATGTTTAGCAAGTTACTAGCTTGCTATTTGTAAAAAATTCTAAGTCCGTTATATTGAAAGAGTAACTGAAATGCTCTAAGTTGAATAATTCAATGTTTCAAAAAAGACAATTTCACATATCTAGCACTTCAGAAAAAATGTATCATGTTCGTAACATTCTAAAAATACCAAAGTTCGTCACTTCTATAAAATTTTCAAAGTACAGATCTATTAGTTTATTTCAAGAACATATTCAACGACTTATCAGAACATAAAATATACCAATGTGCAAAACTTCTAAAAGAAAAAAACAACTTACAATCTATTAATGCAGTTTACAAACTATTTTGTAAAAACTTTACTTGATAATTCTTAAAAATTAGTCTAAGTCCCTCACTTTGTACAGACATAAATTATATTACTTTTAATTATTTAAAGTTTGCATAAAGATAAGTTTATACATCTATGCTAAAATAACTGATCATTTATGTACCACATTTAAATCCATTTTATCAAAAACATGTTAAGCATACTACTTCTACGAAATTTACAAAGTTCTAATAGCTAAGTTCCTTTCGAGAAATAATTTCATAACTTATGAGAACTCATAAACGTATACAAGTCAAAAGTATACTTAACAAGTAACATGTATAAAAATATGACCATATTTATTTAAAATTTGCAAGCATAACCATCTCAATCAGTAAAATGTGTAACATGTGCACTTAGTTGATATTTCTCATAAAAAAATTCAAGCCCATTACTTAATAAAAATTATAAAAATATGCTAAGGTAATACTCTGATGTTTTAAAAACATAGTGTCTGATTTAAAATATTTTGTTACTTCAAGTAAAATATGGTAAGATCTTTACATTAAAGAACACCTAAAAAATCTTTATATACTTTAAAAATACTAAGTTCCTACTTAAATCCCTTAAAAATACTAAGTTCCTTTCACTTAACGTTATTTTTGAAAAACCTGTAAAATCGATTAAGTTATAAAATTATGGAAACTAACATTTTTAGGTAAGTTCATTTTATAAAATATTAGTACTTTGGGAATTCTCATGTAACACAATTCACCTATCACGCTTAAGTTTATGATTTTAATCAGAAAATTTTATTTCTATGTAGTAGATTAATGTTTCCATAGTATATGCTTCAATACATTTTGTTAATATTGTAACTTTTTACCTTGTCTCTCTACTTATTATAAAAGAAGGTGTCTGTGTGTGTGTGTGTGTGTGTGTCTGTCTGTCGGCAGCGTTACGGACAAACGGCTACACCTAGAAACACCAAATTTGGTACCAGGGAAGATGTAAATATGTAGTTGTGCACCTCGAAGCGATTTTTTCAAAATTCGACCTAGATTTTTTTTTATTTTATGTTTTATGCGATTTTTGGCATTTTTTTCTCACCTAATTCGTAATAACGGCGGAAATTACGCTCGCAGCAAAACGGCATTTGTATCATCGGATAGAGGAAGAAATTTTCTTTTAAAACCAGTTTGTTCTGAATACGTAACATAATTTACGGATTTTTAGGAATTTTTTTACTAAACATCTGCTTCGCGATTTTTTTTCGTAAAATAATTTTAAAACTGTCGCATCTTGAATTCTATCCGTCATAACGTTTAGATATTTTGACAAATCGTGAAACATTCTTTTCTCCCTCTTTTAAAATAAAAACGAAAAAATTATGTAAATAAGATGATTTTTTACGAATTTTAATGCAGCCTAATGTTTAGAATTTAATAGCATCAACGCGATCTTACGCCATTCATTACATTGCTATCACGGCACGAGAATTTATGTTCGGTTGTTGCCACAGAAAGGATTAAAAAAAAGGGTTTTTTGAACCAATCGAGTTTTTAAATGGGATATCAGAATTTCAATTCGCAAGTGAGGATCTATGACGTCAAATGCTTTAAGATACGTAAGCAACTTAAGATCTCCCGCCATAATTTTAACTCATTTATTCCAGCTCTATTTTCAATACAGGGAGACGATATTTTGATTAAAATTTACTGTAGAAATAAACTAAGAAATTCACGATTATTATTATTAGAAGTGGTATTTTAATTCGGCGCTTATTTAAAAATTAAAATGTTTTCACAGCGCTGAAAATGTTCATTTTAAAAGTTACAAAGTTCGTTTCAAAGCGCGATATATTAAAATTTTTCTATTTACTATTTTTATTTTTGGCATTTAATTTAGCGCAGGCGTTGCCTAACATACGCATGCAGGTTGCGAGTATAGTTTTATTTTAACGTTGAATTACGTTCCTCCATAAAGGTCCAACGCAAAGTTTTAATGATACCGTTTGAAAACAATTATGCGAAATATCGAAATTAACCCCCTCAATCTACCGGGGTATCCTTTACGGCAGTCAAACAGTGACGTCATAAATTAAAAAAAATGCGTGAAATTTGTAAACTCTGCAACTCTAACGCCCTGTCACAATTAAAATGGGAATAAGTAGCTCCTCGAGATTACACAGTTTGATGTTTTTCAGGAGACAGGACTATGGAGGATATAAAAGATATTGCTATATTAGATACAGGGATATTTAAAATGGCACCCCTTGGATATTTTCTCCCCACGGTAAGATGAAATGGTTTGCGGCGCTAAATACGCCAATCTTATAAAACTATGTATAAATTAAATATATATGCAGAGTTTCCTTAATGGCAACCATTATGTGAAATGATTATTATTTATGCTAATGCGTAAATTGCAAAGAATCGCCACAGAATCACAAGATCCCATTGAGGCCAAATATTCTAAGCTGTTTCTTTTAAGGGAGCCTTGAAGAGGGAGAAGTGAGTATAGATAGTATTAATGTACGTAATAGGTAGTATTATTAGATTTGTAAATTAATATGAATAAATCGCAATGTACCACGTTAATAAATATTTCATGAAATTAAAAGTGTTTATCCTTTTTCAACGGTTGTCTTACAACCAACTAAATGAAAAGTAATTCTAATTTGCGTTAATATATCCCGCAGTAATTTCAACAGAGGAGATTACTTGAACTTTTTTAAAAATGATATTCTGTTTTGTCACATGCAGATATGATTTTAGTAGTAAAATATTCCCTTCTTCCCGTATGAAGAGCGTTGCGCAGCTATTTTAAAAACATCTCTTGAAAATAGCATAAATGAATTCAGAAGACCTCAAAACGTGTAAATACACCAAAATCTCGAATTGTTTCATGATTACAATACTTTCCTTATATGGTACATGTTCAGAAAGAAATAAATGGTGCTCCATTTCATGTAGTGTCTTAGGTATTTAATGCTACAACTTGAGCCTAAAAAACAGTATTATGTAGAAATAAGACATTTTGAAAGCCAGGAGTTCTCTGCAAACCATTAAGATTTCCACTTTTTTGATAGTGAATGACACTGACGTAGTTTTCTGAGTCATTATACTGCAATGATCAGGTTAGTACTCATGACACAAACTTTACATTAAGAGTCAAATAATTTTGCTCTATTTTTTTTAATTCCACATCACGAATAATTTCGAATTACACATGTAAGGAAAATTTTCGTTTCCTACCGTGCGAAGAACGGGCACGCAGCTAGTAGTGTATAAAAGATAAGTGTAAAGCACAACACGAGAACCTTAAAACTTGACCAAGTATGTTAACTTTACCACTTTTTGCTGCAGTAAAATTTCATAGATTTTTATTTTGCAAGTAATCAACACACACACATACACATAAAGAAAACACAGAAAAGTTTTCGTATTTAAACTTATTTATTTACAAAAATATTTTTTAAATTATACAAACAATTTACACAATTAAGAAAATAATAACTTTTCAATGAGTATTCTATAACTAAGCATGCATAAGTCAGTAAAATCTTACTGTTGTAGAAGCAAGCATACCTTTTCAACATAATCACAATGGTTTTAATATATTTTTTACAATCGCAATAGTAGTTATACACCAATAACATTACATAATTACACATGTTTTATCATCCTTTGAAATAGCAAAATCTGAAAACGGTTGAAAAAATCTATTAAATAGCTCATTTTGAAGATACTTCATATAGTCTTCAAAGAAAATGTTTGAAAAAAATTCTCCGTCATAATGACAAGTACATTTGTTCTCGCATATCTCTCTTGCAATATATGGCATGTCAACCGTAAACCATGCTTTACTACTTATAAGACCCTCTCGCTCATCAACATGTGTTCTATTCGAACAAGCATGTATCCTTTGTGAAGGATGATCCTGAACCCGGCCTATGTTTTTAAAAATTTCCCGATGTACTATATCCATTAATTGTTGTTTAGCATCATCATAATTGCAATGGGGTTCACGGTTACATTTGTGCGGCTTTAATTTTAAAATTAAATGAGGTAGGGTCGTCGTATATAGCGTTTTTAAAATGCATTCCAATATTTCATTTCTCATTTCCCAAAGTTTTTTTACTTGATCATTTAAAAGTATTAAGGAAATTGGATTTAACGTAAACGAATCTCCGGTTTTGTAAATTTGTTTTAAGATACATTTTCCATCATCATTAAATACAGATAATTGATTATTACAAATAAAAGAGTTATTGTTATGATATTAAAATCTAACAGTTTTACAATAAATTCGACCCATGTGGAAGGGTTCATCACGACTCCCTGACCGGTTGGTATATAGTCTAATTGGGCGTTCTGAATAAATTGTCTAATATGAATCTTCAAGTCAGTTCTTTCATCGTGAAGTGAAACGTAGATAAGTCTTTCCAAGTGCCATGTCCTATTTACAGAAGCATATAAGCTGTGGTAAAGATTATCCGTCCAATCGTCCAACTTTGCCCTTTACGGGGAAGGCTCATAAATGTACATTTTGGCAAATGTAAGGTTAATGTGCGGGTCTGTCACATAAGGTTCAGAAGGAATACCATGCGTTAAAAGTTTGTTGGTTGGGGGATATATCTTACACATTGAACCATGTTCTAGTTTAATGGTGGTGGTTTCACTGTTCGCTGGTTTAAAATCCAAAGTTCGTTTAGATCCAAAACTTAGAATGCATACACCTGATGATAGGTCTAAATTAAAATCTTCGTAGTTGCCGTCTTCAATTTTAGGTTGTTCTTCAGAGCCAAAGTTCACTTGTACCATATTAAATTCATAATTTGTCACTTTCTGTAGATCTTCACGTATTTTTTTGCAAAATGGGAATCCTAGAGTAAACAGAGAGTGTTGCTCCAGGTAAACTGTAATTGATTCCTTCTAAAGGCTTTACATCTAAAGGCAATTGTATTATTTCTTGCAGCAGCACATCAGCATCACTTTGAGTATAAAACTCGGGAGTGTATTCAATGTTAAATTTATTTTCGATCGATTCAAGCAAAGACATTTTTGAAACTCGGTGAAAAATCAATTAAAACACACGTCTTAAGTATAGGCGCACACAGTGCAAAGGGAGTCTCGCAACACACACCTGGCCACTTTAACTAAAATGTCTCTATACTGGTTCTTTAAAAAATCACGTGATTACCCAAGCGCCCTCTACCTTAAAACTTCCTCAACCCTGTAGATATTGCATCATCTAACTTGTCTTAGCCTGTTACAGAGAGTTGCCACTAAATGTACATCCTGTCAACGAACCTAGCGGATATTAAATCAACACAGATTTGCACACGTCACTATCAGGTGTCTTCTGCGCATGTCACTTCCTTATCTCTTATCTGATCTGTGATACCTGATAAGAGAAAACCAGTTGCCGTTAAATTTGTAGAGTTTGTAGGTTGGGCGTAGGTAAGTTCTCCTGCAACGGATACCTAAGAATTCTTTAGCCGTGCAAACAGATGTTTTGTCCGCATGTAACAAGAGTGTTGTCCGGTGTTTTTCACGTATTATAATTGCTTATATTTTTTCTGATATATGTTGTGATTAGCTATCTTTTAGAGTAATAAGTTTAATTCATTAGCAAGTTTTCATTAATAATTTCTATTTATGACTTTATTAAATAAAAAGTTTAGTTTATTATTGTAAAAATTGTTTTAGTTTATGAATTTATTAAAAGGATGTCTTTGTAAAATTTAATTTTGATATGTTAATTTTGATATGTTTAATTTATTAGCAAGTTTTCATTAATAATTTTAGTTTATGCCTTTATTAAGTAAAAATTTTAGTTTATTAGTTGTAAATATTGTTAGTTGTAAATATTGTTTTAAACAATAATTTTAGTTTATGAATTTATTAAAAGGATGTCTATGTAAAATTTAAGTATATAAAAAAAAATGGGTGTCTTTGATCGCAAGTAAAGAATCTTAACCCCGTTTTTTATATTAGAATAATCATAATGTATTTAATACGTGTTCAATAGATATCCTATACAAAATTCCAAAGCATTTGTTAAAATTAGATCCTGTTTTTCAGTACTAAATACCTATTTTATACGTGAATACTCTTTCATCTGCAATGCCTATAGTTTATTACTGTTATTTATCAAAACTGAGCAAAAATAATTTGCTTTAATGTTTTAGTATAATGATCTTTGCTAATTGTTTCACAGAAATTAATTTAATAATTCATTATTTTCCTAAACTACGTAAAATATATTAATCGTTGTAGCTTAACTTTAATAGT
>JAWZYV010014102.1:0-90472 GCA_038373885.1 Cheiracanthium punctorium
TTTCCTGCGCGCCGGTCTGTGAAGAGTGTATGCGTCCACCCCTTGTAACCAATTCCGAATCTGCGGTTTGCTTACTCTTCCTCGAGCAGCACGGTATAAGGCATTTACACCACCAAAACTCGCCTCGTGAGCTGGGTCGTGATACGCTTTCTTCATTGCAGCATAAAATATGATTATTCGTTATATTAATCCTCAATCGCATATTCATCACAGAGAAAACGTTACGTTTCCCGTTTCATTTAAGTGTAAAACAAAATCAACCGCAAACTTATCACTTCCGGTAAAACTATAGATGAGCGTCAAAATTACACACATACACATATACATGCATGTCACTCCTACAACTTCACTCGACCAATTCATTTTGAAAACTAAGTATAACACAATACACCTACAATTTTATACCTGAAGGATTCTCGGCCTAATGGTTTAAGCCAACAATCATTAGCCTATGAATTCTTTTGTAGGTTGCGCGTTCAAATCTGAAAATTTTTCGAAGTCCCCTTATTTCAAAAATATGTTAAAGTCTGAAAAAATTACAAGTCCCCTTATTTCAAAAATATGTCACAATCTGAAAAAAATTACAAGTCCCCTTATTTGAAAAAAAAGGAAAAAAAAATTCTTATCAATCCTTCGAACATCCGGTCTTAGCATCCGCTCCCCACATCCGTTCCGACCACGCCCCCCTTCCCCGCTCAACCTAGGGAAAGCATCCGAACGGATCCGCAGAATTAACATGGGATCCGCATGGGCAGAACCCCCATATCTTTACTACTAATACACCAAACTGATTACATTCATAAAGTACGCAAAATGTTTGAGAAGTACAATTACCCTGCAACTTCATTACCGATCACGGTAGGTACAATCCTATCAAAAACTCAGCGTCCTAATACAAATGAAGAAACTGAAATAATGTCTAAATTACCATATCGCAACATACTAGGTTGTCTAGCTTTCATAGCAAATAAAACTAGACCAGATTTTTCATATTCGATAAATATTTTGTCTCAATTCCAGACTAATCCAGGTTCGAATTACTGGAATACTTTATTAAAACTATTAGGTTATTTGAATCAAACTAAATTTTATAAGTTAAATTTATCTCAAACAACAAATTTGAATATAAATTGTTACAGCGATGCGGATTTTGCCAGAAACCGTGATGATTGTATTTCAGTAGGTGGGCTTATAACTTTCATTGATAATTCACCGATAATAGGAGAACCTTTAGCAAAAATGTGTCAGTCTATCCACTATGGAGGCTGAGTATATTTCTTTAACTGAAGCTGCGAAGGAGCTGTTATGGACCAAACGTATTTTAAATGAATTGACAACCTCTAATATAATTAATAACGAAATCCCGGGATATCTTTATTGTGACATTCAAGCAGCCATTAATTTTTCAAAGTCTTCCATAGAAAATTCACGTACGAAGCATATAGATATAAAATTTCATTTTCTTAAAAACTTATTGATTGAATACATGTTTCAAATTAAATATATTCAATCTAAATTAAACTATACTGATTTATTTACTAAACCGCAAACAAAAAATGGACTTAAAATATTGGTTGATAAAATATTTATTCAACCTTACAGAGAAAAGTCAATCGAACTGATTCAACATGCCGGTGTGCATATTTTTGTTATAATGTTTAAAGTTTCATTTTTTTTTTAACTTTAATGTAATGTTGACGGAATGTATTTTCAAACAAACAAACAAACAAAAAAAAATGGATGAAATTTTCTTCATTTAAAGTTTGCCCATACGCGAGAGGCGGGCCATTGATAGGATAAACAGCTATCGCTTGCCGCGATAAGTTCCCAATCTGAAATCTCGCGTGTGTTCATAAACTCAGTGACTATTTTCACTGTATTCTAAAACTCGGTAACTATCGTTACTGTTTGTAACATTGCGTCATCAACTTATTGTATAACCTGATACTATGCAAATTGCATTTATCTATGTCAAAGCCGTACTTCGACCGTCAACTACGTCAACGAACTGTAATTGCATATAAACCGCAATGTGTGACGAGAAGACAAGCAGGTCGCATTCGTAAACGCCAAACCAGTTACACTCGTGCAACGAGTTTCCATCTAAGGTGTTCGTAAAGGAAACTGAGTGCATTCAGTTTATAAACTAGAGCGTTCGTATACAAAACTGAATGTGATTACTTTCAAACGAAATAAACTGAGCACGGATTAGGTTCATTGAGTTTGCTGAGAAGATTACTTGCTGCTCGTTGTTTTTGTTTAGAAATGGCGTCCGTTGTTATGAAAAGTATTTTACGTTTACTGAAGCTGCAAATATTATTTTTTCGAGGAGGAAATTCATGCATACGTTAGAAACTGCTACGAACGTACATAATTTTTTAGAGGTAATCATTTTCTTGTATTTTTCACTTTAGTAAATTCAAGAATGAATGTTTTAGTGTTGAGATTGAAATTGATTTAAACCGTAATTAGCGAAATTTGAACTTCGAAGTTGAAATTTCTAAATTTTGATATGAGCAATTCAATGATGCTGCTGATGATTCTCTCTTTTTTAAAAAATTCCTCTTGATTTTATATAGAGTATTTTCACGTGACGTCACTGAAATTTTGTTTAGGTCAACTCGGATATTTAGGGATACAAAGCCACGTTTTCGGCCAATGACCATTCTCAAATAAACGAATATTTGACCAAAAAAAGTTGGTTACTAAGGTGTGACGTAGTGATAGTGACGTAGGTGAAACTGCTCTATTGAGTCTGTACTAAAAACTCTCCTTAGCAAAATTAACGTGTTCGCAAATTGTAAACAAACACGTCTCCTAGGCTGCGAAACTAAATAAACTGAAGTTGTTCGTGAAGTAACCACTGACAGCACTAAACACACGCATTCCAGTTTTCTTATGAAAACTCGTGCAACGAGTTTGTCATTTACGAATGCACCCGCAGTCTGTTATACCGGCCAGGTGCCGTGGCTGTTTTCATATGTTTTATTTATACCAAGTTGTTCTAATAAATTACTATGTGCTGGTTATGATGTTCCACTAATCCACTGTCTTTACTTTAACCTGCTAAGTGTCATAATCTGAAACTACTAATTTAAAAATAAAAATGCAAATTCTTTCATAGAATAGTACGCTAAAGGCCTGCCAGATGATGCAACAGCGGCATCTGTCGACCGAATCGGCGTTAGGTCAGTTTTTGCGGAAGGAATCCGATAGAGCTGTTTCACCTACGTCATTATCACTACGTCACACCTTAGCAACCGGCTTTATTTGGTCAAACATTCGTTCATTTGAGAATGGTCATTGGTCGAAAACGTGGCTTTGTATCCCTAAATATCCGAGTTGACCTAAAAAAAATTTCAGTGACGTCACGTGAAAATACTCTATTGCCGATGGTAGTCCATCTGAATCTAAATCCATGACAGAAGGTCAGAAACTAGTCTATTGCATGAAAACCTTTCCGACTACCCAAACTCGGCTCCAAGAGAAGAAATTTTTACGAGACATGCGGACGGCAAAGTGTTAAAATCAATGCGGAAGGTTTGCTTCATAAATTCAATCCGTTACAATCACAGAACAACTTGAATTTTGTCAGAGTTACAAGGTTTCGTTCCGACGTCCAAGAGAAGAAGAAACCAGGTAAATGCAAATATACGTACGAGAGATGGCTTGACTGTGTGGAAGCTTAAACTTCGTTTATTGTCGATTCAGTGCAGCAGAAACTTTGTTCCAGTATGTTTATATCATACTTGTTTATTAAAAATTTGTTCTTTTAATTTTAAACAGTTTAATGATGTCGCTTATTTAATGCTACTGCGTCAGTGGTTATTTTCCCAGATGCCTTGTGAACTGTAAATAATTTAAAAACCAAAAGCTTAAATAATGGCTGATTTAACTTCGGACTATTTTAAGTTATCCGTCCTTAAATTTGATGGGACAAATTATCGTCGATGGTCATCTCAAATGCAAGCAGCATTAATGGGAGTTGGAGCCTGGCGGATTTTGACTGGTGAAGTACCTGTTCCTGCAGTTGACGCCGAGAAAAGTTCGACAGATCTGGATGACTGCAGGGATGGAAGTCCAGCTACCGGAATAGACAGCAAGAAGCGTGACTTTTACCTACGTCTCAACGAAAAGGGTTTTGCTCTAATCTATGGCAGTTTAGAAGAAAGGTATCAATTACTTCTGGATGACGTAAACTCCTGTAAAATTGCCTGGGAAATCATGAAGGATAATTTTGATATGGACAGTCGTGCTAAACTGGTAAGATTTTTAGATGAATTTTTTTGTATAAAGTTTGATTCTGATAATGAAACTATTGGTATGTTATTAAAAGAGCAGCTTACAGATGTAATGAAGGTAAACATAAATTAGATGATTTGTATATAAGTTTATAGTTGATTAGAAATTTGCCAGATGTAAATACTGGTGTTGTTCAGCATTTGTATGCTCTAAAAGATGAGGAATTTTCTGTTGAAAGAATTTCCGAAGCATTACTTTTAGAAAACAACCATTTAAGTTTAACACAATGCGATAAAGTGAAAAATGAAAATATTAATGTACTTTTAACATAAGCAGAACAAGTATGACAATAGTCGTAACCTGCAAAATTTGATGGGGAAGCAGAATTCCGCTAAAATTGGCCCTTGTTTTTCATGCCATAAATTTGGAAATTTAAAACTTAATTGCAAGAATGTAAAACCTAGGTTTCGTAAACAAAATCAAAAATTTAAGATGGGTCTTGCAAATATAACGGAAGCAAATTTCAGGGAAAATGTTGGTATTTGCATCAAACATTGCTACTCCCCTACCCTTCCCCATTTTATTTACCATTTGCTTTCACTTTAGATACAGGTGCAACGACTCATTTAATGAACTTTAAAGTGATAGAAAAACGAAATTTATCTATTGCTATTCGAAATGGAAGCCCGACTATTAAAGGAATAGGGAATATGAAATTTAAAGTAAATTGTGATGGTCAGTTTAATGCCGTAACTTTATATAATGTACTTTATGCTCCTGATTTAAAAAGAAATCTCTTTTCAGTAAAAAGGCTTGATAAGTGCTGATATAAAACTTATTTGCGGTAGAGGTAGAGCCTATGTATTCTTTCCTGATGGGGTAAGTGGATTTCATTTAAATTATCTGATCAATATTATGCAGTAAATGCAGAGCTGCCAAGTCTCCGGCTTTTTTGGGAGATTTCCCACCACTAATTTATACTTAATGCAAGTCCAAATATTTAATGTAAAATAAAACTGTCTAAAAATTGTGGTGGAAAATCTTCCGGGAAAAGCCGGAGACTTGGCAACTCTGTAAATGTGATATGGGATTGCGAATTAGGGGGGAAATTTTGTAAGCGGGTGTCGCCGCCAAGTCAGATACGTTGCCAAATTTGAAGTTCGGTAGAAAGTTTGTTTACGGTAGCGATAGTTTCAGATATCTGTTGCAACTTGGTGATTGAGTTGTTGTTGGCTGCTGCTGTATTTTGAAGAAAAATTGATTGGTTTATTGAATTAACGTTAGTACGATTTTTGGTAAAGGAATTTTGTGATTGGTTTAGGGAGTTTAACTGTAACCGGTAAACCGAAGTTTTATAAGGAGCAGATTTTGAGTTCGATGCGTCATTTTTTGCTTTTTTTGCTGTGGGGTACATGAGTAGTTGTTCCGGGGATTATAAGGTATATTTTTCTTATTTGGAAACGTCGTCCGTTGCTTAAAGGTGTAGTGAATGGTTTTAAGTTTTAATTGTATTTGCAGCTTTAAGAGTTTTTAATATGCATCCTTTGTTGTTAAAGTTTAGCATTTTTACTATATTTTTTAGATTTAGAGACGTGAAGTTTGTTGAATTTTTAAATGACATAGGATTAATACATGCGCGGACGAGTGTTTTTTTTTTTGTGTGTGTGTAATGTGTGGGTCGGAAATGGCGTGTTGGAAGGATAATGGAAAGTTGGGTTCAGATTCGTATGTAAAAATATGAAGAGAAGTAAATACACCGGAACGTTGGATCATTTAAGGAATACTTTTTTCGAGACAACTCGAATCAGTATACGAGATATTTTAGGTGTAATTTTTTGTTTTGTTTTAAAAATCCCTATTCTGTTTACTTTAAAAGAGATTAATACGTAGCATGCGAAGAGGGGAGAGAAGAGTACGTCGAAGAAGACTGCGACGGATTATTTTTCATTTTGTCATGAGGTTTGCTGAATAAATTTTCATCAAATGGTGAAAAAAAATTTCAGTTTTTAAATGATATCAAGAAAGTGTATCCAGGACCTGAGAAAGGTTTGAAAATGCGAAAGTTTGTCATTCCTACAGTAGAATCGGATAATCCGGAAGGAATTCTTACTGCTGGCTGTAGTAAGGATATGCTGAAAGCAATATTGAAGAATTTGATGATAGATTGGGAAGAGTATTGAAAATTTTTGGGATGAGGGGTATAGTTTAGGTATTTTTGTAGTTTGAGGGTTTATTTTGTATGAAGCAGGTGCTTTTGAGGTAGTTTTTGGTAAAAAATAAAAAAAAGTTGGTGTTTTGGCGAAATATTATGCAGTATTGGTTGTTTTTAGCAGTTTTTTTCTATTTGGAGTAATAAAAACGTTCAATAATTTTTGAGTGGGAAATGAATTCACGTACCCAACAGCCAAGTTTTTTTTTTTTTTTTTTAATTTGATGAAAAAGTGCACTTTTTAGAATGTGGATATGTGAAGGTGAGTGAATATTTTTTTGCATTTGTTTTGTAAAATGGTGTTTCATACGTGAAAAAATTTGCCGACAAAAAAAGCGCCAAATTGCGTGATGTTGGCGACAAAAAAGTCGCCAAACATAGGCGACACCCGCTTACGAAATTACTCCCCGAATTAGAAAAAGAAATTGAGTGTGATGAAAGTGTTAAAGTGGAAAATGTTAGCGTAAACTAACTTCTCATGATGAAATTTGGGCATGGCATTGTAGATTAGCACACTGTAATTTAAAAAAGTTATCAGATATGTCTAAAAGTGGGGCCGTACGTGATTTACCGAAAATTTCTTTTTCTAAAGAAATTTGCATTATTTGTCAGGAAGCGAAATCAAAGTGGTCATCTTTTCCTAAAGTGGAATGAACGCAAATAGACTGTCGATTACGAGTACATATGGATGTATGGTGACCTTCCCCCGTTAAAACCGAAAGTGGATTTAAATATTTTGTTTCCGTGATTGATGAGTACTCGGGTAGAGTTTGGATTTATACTTTAGAACATTTTTTAACGATGGTTGAAAAGCAAACGGAAAGAGAATTGAAAAGTATTAGAACTGATAATGGTTTAGAGTTTTGTCGTGATAATTTTACGCAATTCTTAATGTCTCGCGGAATAAAACAAGAAAGGACCAGCATATGCACCAGAAATGGGTGGTAGAGCTGAGTTTTGGCTGTTTAGCATACGAGTATTTGGCTGTTTAGCATACGCACATTTATCTAAACAAAAGCGTGATAAACTGTCCGCAAGATCAATCCCAGGTATTATGATAGGGTACGCAATTAATACAAGAGGTTATAGAATTTACATCCCCTCCACTCAAAAGGTAATCGAAACAGTTTATGTAAAATTCGATGAAACGAAGATAGCTATAGATGTATTGGGAAACTTTAGTAATACACCTATACGAACTGAAACATTCATGAAGGTATTGATTATAAAGTATTAGGTTGTAACGAAAGTTTTCCGCCACTCCAAGTACTGCCTGCACAAGCAGTTCGCGTTGGTGTCTTTGCCAATATTTTGTAAAACGATTTTTGTTATTTGAAAGAAAAGACTTGTTTTAGAGCACTGTGTTGTGAAATCTGTAAAACAATATCGTTATGATTAAGTATAAGGTGTCTGAAATGGAACTATCACGCTACCAGATTGATCCATCATTTACTCTCAGTTCTGTCGCAAAAAGTCTCAGCTACAGAATGACACTGAATTATGTGTACAGCTTAAGGTACTACTGTTGCATCATATGACACTGTGAAGATTTGGTACCGAAAGTTCAAAAACGAGGACTAGGATATTAAAGAAGCAGAGCGCTCTGGTCATCCTACTGATGCTGATGAGGCCCGCCTACCAGAATTTGTGGAAGAAGATAAAATATTCATCCCTCGAGAGCTAGCTAAAAGACTTTAGTGCCATGTCCATTAGTCACGCTAAGCATCGCATAAACTCGGCATATAAGGTCAATAGCTGGGTACCGCGTGAGCTGACTCAAGCAAATCTGGCGGAAAACTTTCGTTACAACCTGATATTTTCTTCTGTTGTAAGTTTTACTTTAGTATGATTATTCATGTCAGTTCTTGTTGTTCGAAAGGGTTGGATTTCACGAAAGGGTTGGATTTAATGCATATTTGTATAGTACATTAAATGAAGAGGTGTATATAAATCAGCCACCAGGTTTGGAAAATAAAATGTTTCCAAATAATAAATGTTTCCAAATAAAATGTTTCCAATAAAATGTTTCCATGTGTTCCAAGTATTAAAGCTGAGATAGGCTTTATATGGCCTGCATCAGTCTGGTAGAGAATGATATACAAAACTAGACAAAATCTTCCTGGAATTAGGGTTTCAAAAATTAGAAAATTGTAAAAGCGTGTATCAATTTAAATGGATTGTTCTTATGCTTGTATATTAGGGTGGATCGAAAATTTTTTTTTCGAAATCTTTATCTCCTGAGGTCTCAAAAGTTGTATATTGATATAAATAAGACGTGTGTAAAATTTGAATGTTCTACGACAACGTCTTGGGGTTGCGCATCGAGCTTGAAATTTAAAAATTCTTGAAAAATATGGCTTTTTTTAAAAATCGACCAAAAAATTTATTTTCCGAATTCTTAGGCTCCCGAGGTTTTAGAAGTTGTATATTATTATGAATAAGACGTATGCAAAATCTGAAGGGGCTGTGACAGTTTCTAGGAGTTGCACATCGAGCTTGAAATCTATAAATATCTGAAAAATATGCGTTTTTGAGAAAAATATGTAGAAAGCAAAAATTGTATTTTTATTGAATTAGTCCCATTGAAAAATAGTCAGTAACGTTCACAGCCTTCTCTAGTACAACCACAATCGTAACTACATTACCCAGGACCTACCTCGTTTATTTGCCTGCGATCCGAGTCCTACCCGTGCCAGCCTAAGCATCCAATTATTGGAGCATGCGTTTTAATGAATAATGTAAAGCCCGACTTCAGATCAAACTGTGGCATTTTATGTCAAGTTTAATAATCTAGATCGTAAGAAATCATCATCTGACAGATGGATAGACAGCAAATTTCGGAGTGGCTGTTTGCTATGGTGTGAAGTTGGCAAATGCAACATTGCAGAGATTTAGTTAGATTAAAGAACTGCGTTTCTAAATTTCGGATGACGCCTTTGTTCTTTCCAGAATTCGATGATTCACTTCCACCGCCAATGCATAGGAAAATCTCAAGATCAATGGATTTCGTGTCAAACTCTCCAAAATTTCCAGTGAAATTCTCAAAATTAGATCGTGACATATGGCCAAAGTATGTTGAATCAGGTTCCATTTTCAGCGAGATATGTTCTTTGTGACAAACACTTGGGTGTAATTTTGCCGTCAACAATTTTTTCTATGTATCTGGTTTTGTTCTTCCTATTATCAAAACACAATAAAGAAAATTTTAAAGCCTTCTTCCGTTTCTTTCACTGCATCTCAGATTTCCTCTAACTTTATATGGGTCGAGAATCAGTTGAGAAGGTTTCTCTCCATCTGCATTCCTTCCGCTTTCTAGATTGTGAAATAAATTTGATACCAGAGTTGCTGCTGCCCAGTCCGTAATAACTTTGCGTCGCAGACTTGTGAAAACACTGAGATTTTTATTCTAACTTGATCATTTGCGAACGCATCTCCCAAAGTGGCGGTAGATAGGCATTCAGCGTTTTCTTCAGTCTTTCGTACTTCTCTTTCGTTATTTTCAATTTCCAAATCATTGATTAAAGTTGGAGACTGGATATTGGAACTTTCACCTCTTTCTCCACCAATCTCGAAATTTCTCTTTCCAACCTTTCAACTTTCCTCTCGTTCTCCATAAACTTTTCTTCGTTAAAATTCCATCGATTGTCACATATCTATCTCTGAGCTACACCTGCTCCGGGAAACGTCAGGACATTTGCAAGTGCGATATTCAATAGCTCGGTAAGGGAGAGTTTTTCCCATCTTTCTTTATAAACAATTCCCTATGTCCGTCTCTAACGTATGATTTATTTAGCTGCTGAACTTGCTCATGACCTTTGCTAACTATCTCTTGAATTCCTTGGATTGACACAGTAGGAATACTGGCCTTGATTCACATTTGCTGTACTTTGATCGCCTCAACTAAGGTTACTGCTCCGTCCGGTGAATCCTGCCCTTTATGCAGAAATTTATCTTCCTATGTACAAAATAGTAATATAGAAACACGAGTATGTCTTCTCGGAATTGTAACTTGGTACAAGGTAATTCTTTCGATATTCCCAGCTCTTCTAAGAACACCGATTTTCTTCCATGTCCTGTTGCAGAGAGTTTCACTCTATTCAGAATCTTAGCAGTGCAAGGCAGCCACCTTTTAGCTTTTTTGAGAGTAAACTGAAAGAACCATCTATCTGAAACGTTAAACTAAATGCCTGTTTCAATGAAAAATCTCGTGCCTGGTTTAACCGAACGCCATGTTCATCGTCATCACTCGTCAGTCAAACCGGCACTAGTTGTCTAGAGCACAGCTTGCGTACTGCGCCTAGAGGTCTGCGCCGCCGCGCCACGCCACCGCCGCTGGGAATTTGTACCACGCCGCCGCCGCCGAGGTCTAGGCCGGCGCGCCGTCGAAGAACGCTGATTTTACACCCCCGCGTACAATCGCTTTAAAACTTTAAAAAAACTGTACCTAAACTTTCAGTAGCTTATTTTTGTTTGGATACTTCTTAACATTAGTAACTTGTAAAGATACAACTTAAATTTTTTGAGTCAAGGGCGTAATTTGATTTCTTTAAAAACTGTTTAAACATGGCATTATACCTTAAAAGAACATTATATGTTTGGAATGGTTCATAAGAAGGTTATGGAGAAAAAAAAAATGTTGTTAAGCAAATAATGTATCATTCGTATATTGATAACTAAATCTATTGTGAATGTGCATCTAAGCAACATAAACCTACCCGATTTTCAGGCGCGGAACCCAGGGGAGGGCGGTGAGGTCTATCTCCCCTTCCTGGGCGAAGTTCAAAACTCTGTTATAATCTGTTAAAATATATTATGAAAGTATAATGAAAACTAAGTAGCCTTCTTCTAAGGGGTGTATATCGGGTCCTTTTTAATCATAGCTCACGTATAGATTTTATCAATAATATAATTAATTACATTAATTGATATAATTACTTATATTAATTAATTATAAAATGATTTTGCGCATTCTACCCCCTGTTTCAGGTACAAAATCGCCCCCCCACCCTTGAGTAATTTCTGGATCCGCCCCTGCCGATTTTGATAAAATCTATTGATTCAGTTTTGCAGCAGAAATATTTTTTAAAAGTGTACCACAACGGCAAGCTCATACTCTGGAGCCCCACCAGTGACCGAGCGCATAGCGGTCTACACTGGGAGACGGAAGGGGCCTGGTTCAAAACCAGGTCGTGTCCACCGATTTAACCGTTCGTAGTTTTCTGTGGTTTCCTTCGAAACTTAGCGTAGATACGGGTTAAGTCCCCTTAGAAAGACCCCTACGAAGGGCACTTCTCTAGATACGAGTTCGAGGTCATTTTTAAAGCCCGATCCCGAGGACACAATTCTAGCCCACCCAAGTGATATTATTTAAGTCGGTGCCCGAGCCCGAAATTTCAGCTAATAGATAAATAAAAGACAATGACTTCATTGATAGAATATCATAAATTTTGCCGTTTGTATAAATTAAAGAAAAATATAACCGAGCTCACCCGAGCCCGAACACAGTAGTGATCTCTACACCCCATGCCTCGGCCGAGAGCCCACGTGCAGTTAATTGGCCGTAATCGCACAATATCATACTCAAGGGGCCGTGGTAGCCCAGTGGTTAAGGCGTTGGACTCGTAAACGGAAGGTTGCGGGTTCGATACCGACATACCACTACAGACCACCGTGTACATGCGGTGTACGTGCACGTTAAATCTGTTGTTCCGAAAGTCCTCTCGGCGGTCGCTAGCAGTTTCCGAGGGGTGCCAATATTCAGAAGTCCCCCCACCTTCTGATGAGGTTCCAAATTGTGGCGGGAAATTCCGGGAAGGACGTATATGTAGCTCTAAGCGACACATTCAGTGACGCTGTCAGGAGAGCTGTCCTCTCCTGGCAAATAAATAAATATCATACTCAAGACTAGTTTTCATAAAAACTTTAATCTTCATTCTAGTCCTAAAAGATCTCATTTTAGCTCCAATTTATACATATATGTGTGTTTCTGTACGCATACACCCATTTCAATTGTGCTCTTTTTCAAAAATATTCTCACGCCGCGACGCGCTGCCGCCGCCGAGTTTCTGAGGTCGTTACGCCGCCGCCGCGAATTTCCGTGCGGCGCAGACCTCTAACTGCGCCCCAGACAAATCGACAGCATAACGTGTGCATCGAATCAAACTATTCGCAAAGCCATTTTTTGTGATTTACTGAGCTTCTCTGAACATTTCTTAACATATAAAAGGACCAAATTATTTTTAACAAATAAAGTTTGCTTTCTACATAATTTTTTCAAAAAACACATAATTTTCAGATATTTATAGATTTCAAGCTCGATGTGCAATCCCTAGAAATTGTCGTAGCCCATCCAGATTTTGCATACGAGTTATTCATAACAATATACAACTCCTAAAACCTCGGGAGCCTAATAATTTGGGAAAGAATTTTTTTGGTCGATTTTTTAAAAAAGTCATATTTTTCAAAAATTTCTAAATTTCAAGCTCGATGCGCAACCCCAAGACGTTGTCGTAGAACATTCAAATTTTACACACGTCTTATTTATATCAATATAGAACTTTTGAGACCTCAGGAGATAAAGATTTCGAAAAAAAATTTTTTTCGATCCACCCTATTGTATATGTTGGTGATTTTGCTGTATTTGCTAAAAATGAGGACATTGTGCATAAAATATTCGAGTTAAAGTTTGAATTTAAAGATTTAGGTATCATTTCAACACTTTTGGGTGTTCAGTTTGAATATCTTAATGATGATTTAATTATGCACCAGAAAACCTACAGGGTGCGTTCTGAAAGTAATGTGCATTTTTTGGGAAAAATAGATTTATTGATCATTGGTACAAATGCTTAAAATTCTTCAAAATAGCCCCCTTGTGCATCAATGCACTGAGACGATTATGCCACGCCTGAAAGGCAGCCTGGAACTCCTCGACTGGAATGTCTCTCAGGAACCTTGTAATATGAGCTTGGATGTTCTCCACCGACTCCCAGTGCTTTCCCTTCAGCTCTGTCTCCAGTCGGGGGAACAAAAACAAAATTCGCACGGAGCCAAGTCAGGGCTGTAAGGAGGCTGGGGCACCAAAGGGTCTTGCTCTGGATCGGCCCTACTGTGTCACCTTCCACCTTGAGATCTCGAAATGTATTCCCCCTTAAAGGCCTCTTGCAGCATTGATAAGTTTCCGTTGCATTCTTCCCAAGCCGTACACAAAACTTTATCGCGTACCGCTGCTCCAGCGAACTGGAGTCGTCATTAAAAAGTCCGGAGAATATGAAGGCGTTTCTGAAAATCCGTATAGGAATTTAATCGGATTCCTCCTCTTTTTGGCAAGTAGGACAAGACCCGATGTAAATTCCCCAGTTATTTTAGTGTCCCAATATTCTAGTAAACTAACAGAGACTCGTTGGAGATTACTGTGTCAAGTACTTCAATATGTACTAGGAACTTTAGATTATTATACACCCTCCAAAAAAAGTATTCGAGCAAGAGGGAAATTTCCTACTTTAGATTTGCGAATAATAATTTAGTTTTTGGAAAACGCACAACTTGATCGAAATATGGAAAACCATATTTATACACAGCCTAATTCATATTCTATGATAAATGAATTTTAATTTACGAAACCAACGTAGGAAATTTCTCTCTTGCTCGAATACTTTTTTTGGAGGGTGTACAAAGTTAAGTAAATGTACAAATTTTGATATAATTGCATTTTCCGATGCTAGTTGGGCATCCGATAGGGATGACAGAAAATCCTAAATGGTTAAGTTGTTTTAATTGGAAATGTTCCAGTCTCGTGGAAAAGGTATAAACAGAAATGTGTCGCACTTTCTAGCATGGAAGCTGAAGTTATCGCTCTATCGGAAACAGCAAAAGAAATAATTTAGTTATCTAAAAAACTTGTTCAAATTTAAATTTACCCCAGTCTTTACCGAAAATTTATTGCGATAATCAAAGTGCCATACATTTTTCTAAAAATTATAAATGATAGACATTGGACTAAACAAATTGATACAAGGTATTTTTATACACTCATGTCCATAAATTAAGGATAATTCAGAATCACACAGAAATTGATCTCTAAAATAAAAATTTCACCTGTGGAATGATCACACATCTTGAAGAAGAATATGCAAATTACAGGAAATTACCAGATGGCGTGGATGGTACGTCACAATGACGAGAGTGTAAGAGAGGGGTATATAAGGAATTGTGTCAAAGAAGTAAAATTTTTCACAAGCGCTGTGAAAGCCTTTCAGTGCAAAAACCGCATAGTTATGGCACAAAGGAGGCATTTGGATGATGGTTTACGTGGCAGAATTATCGGACGACTGGAATGTGGACGTACCCTGCTGGAAGTATCCGAGGAACTTGGAATCGCCCAGAGTGTCATCTCCAGTTTTTGGCAACGATTCCAAGATGATGGTAATGCGAGTAGACGTTACAGCACAGGTCGCCCCCGAGTTACAACGCCGAATGAGGACCGCTATTTGGCAGTTACTGCCAAAAGAAACAGACGGAGTACAGCATCAGACCTGTCTCGTCAGCTCTCTTCAGCTACCGGTACGACAGTTTCAAGGCAGACCGTGTACAGTTACGCTTAGGGCACATTGGTCTATATGCTCGTAGGCCTGTCAGATGTGTTCCACTTACTGCAACTCACTGTCGCCTGCGATTAACCTGGAGTAGAGAGCATGCATTGTGGACACCGCAACAGTGGTCTTGTGTGATGTTTTCCGACGAGTCTAGGTTTAGTTTGGAGTCTGATTCTCGCCGGACATTCATCTGGAGAGCGCCAGGTACCCGTTACCACCAAGAGAACACCATTGAAAGACACCGTTACGGTGGTGCAGGATTGCTCGTTTGGGGAGGAATTATTCTTGGTTCCAGAACTGACCTGCATGTTCAGAGTGTAACGATGACAGGCCACATCTATCGGGATGTCATTCTGGAACAACATGTACGTTTGTTTCGGGGCGCCATGGGTGCTGAATTTGTGTTTATGGATGACAACGCCCGTCCTCACCGTGCAAACATTGTAGACGAATGCCTTCAATCGGAGGATATCACCCGTATGCATTGGCCAGCATACTCACCGGACTTGAATCCAATAGAGCATGTGTGGGATATGCTTGGCCGACGAATTGCAGCCCGTCAACCCCCTCCCACCTGTCTACCGGAACTTCGGAGTGCATTGCTTGATGAGTGGTGTAATATTCCCGAAGATCAGATTGATCATTTGATACTCAGCATGCCTAGGCGTTGTCAGGCCTGTATTGCATCGTTCGGGAGACATACTCCGTATTAACCATCCTACTAACCATGTTATACTGTTTTTTGTAAATAGGTTCTTTTTTGAAATTTGGGCAAGGGAGTAAAACTTGCAATTTTTATTAATTATGTCAAACATATAGCATCTTTTTTGCTCTTTACTTTTTGTTTAATAAATAGACTTTACAAATAAGTCAAATTTGTTTTGCTTCTTTCTCTTTCTTTGCCTGAGCTTCATTAGCCTTAATTTATGGACATGAGTGTACATTAAGGAATTGTAAGGAACAAAAAAAATTAATTATATGTATCTGGTAATCAGAATTTAACGTACATACTGACGAAAGCTTTGCCGTATTCTAAGTTTAATTTTTATTGTAATTCGACGATGGATTAAAGTTTTTTCGATCGTCGGTACGAAGGGGCCGAATTGTCAGAGTTGCTAGGTTTCGTTCCAATGTCCAAGAGAAGAAGAAACAAGGTAAATTCAAATAAACGCCAGAGAGATGGCGTGGCTGTATAGGACGCTTAAACTTCATTTATTTTTTTAAAATTCAAACAGTTTACTGGTGTCGCTTATTTAATGCCACAGCGTCAAATTTAAATTGTTTTTTGATATTCAAAGCAGGCAGTGGCGTAGCCAGAAATTTTTCATAAGGTGTGGGGATTACAGCTACTACAACTCATATACGTGTGTGTGACAAGGGAGTGTATATACATTTTGTATGACAAAAAAAAATCGTCATGGGGGGTCATGACCCCCCTAACCCTCCCCGTGGTTACACCACTGAAAGCAGGGTTTCTCCCTAAGAAATACAATACGACACTAATTTGCTTCCAAGCCACGGAGATATATTATCGGAGTGGACACTCCCCATAGCTGTTATGCTGGATTTTTGGTACCCCAAATAAGTTTCAATTATGTAAACATCGAAAATGTAGTGACGTGCAGCGATCCTAGCGGTAAAAGAATAAAGCATTTCCTGTGCTGACTGATAACTAATTTTACTTCGGAAAAAAATACTCAAAATACTGGTGTTAAACTTAAGAATAAATATAAACTTTGTGAAAAAAACACACATAAAATGATACTTATGACAAGATAGGATCGTTTCGACTGAAAATGTATTCAGTCAAAGCTCTGCGTCTCACAAAAACGTTGGGAACTGAAAAAGATAAACAAACAAGTGGCAACATGCTTGTTAGCACTAGGATGCTATTTTGCTCAGTACGAGAATTATGTCTGCGCGATCTTGTCGACAAGTTTTGCAGATATAGTTGGATCGCTAAATTTGGTGCCACAATGCGACAATTTATTATAAATATATTTCGAGTATACATAGAAAACTCCCGGCGAATATTGTAAAATAGTTTTAGTAGGCGATTTTAATAGATTTTTATTCCGAAGAAGTGTTTTATAGAACAGAGAAGACCAAAACGGTACGCTCATAGATTATGATATACTTTCCAAATGGTATTTATAAAGGTGCAGTATAGTTTGACTATGCCTGGCGAAAATTGTTAAACAGTTTTGGTAGGCAATTTTAATATCGATTTCTATTCCGAAGAAGTGTTTTATGGAACGAGGAAGGAAAACACGGTACACTCATGGATTATGATGCTCATTCCAAACAGTATTTAAAATATCTGCGTGATATAGTTGGATTTGCCTATAGTTCGAATATGCCTGGCAAAGATTGTGAAACAGTTTAAGAATCGATTTCGATTCCAAAGATGTGTTTTATGGTACAAGAAAGAATTGATTCCTATTTAATTCTGAAGAACTTCTGGATATATTTGCCGTTATCAAACAACGGAAAAGGGGGAAAAAAAGGAAGAATATCTAAACACGCACTGAAGTGCTATATATTAAAAGTACACGCTTAAACCCAAAGAGCGAAAAAAAAAACGATACACTGCGGAGCGATCTATTTCCTTGGAAACCGACCGGTTTTTCCGCGAAAGGGCTCTTTACGTAGACTTTTTCTGAGAATCCTCTCCTCGCTTCGTATCTTTTCCGAGAATTTCCCCTCCCCGTCACATTGTTATATTTCGCTCTGCTCTTGTGATCGAAAAACGCTCCTAAAGGACAAGCTCACTTTTGAAAACTGGCTCACTTTTCGCTCCGACTGATCGAATTTCGCTCGTTTGGTTTAAGCGTGTATATCATAATCCATGCGTCTTCCCTATTTTCTTTCCTTATACCATTCAATTGGAAAGTGTATCATTATTCATGAGTGTGATTAAACAAAATTAAAATTGATATTTCTAGCGTACTTTTTCTGGATGTAATACAATACAATGGGAAAAGCTGCTCAGAAAAATGCGCAATTCGAACTCAATGAAATTTCAAAAACTTATCCAAGTCAACCATCGTTAAATGATGCTAAAATATTATTTTAGCACCATTTAACGATGATAGAGCATCAGTCACGTGAGCATCAGCTCAATTTGATTGCCAGTGAATTTTTCACCGAACATGAGATTGAAATCGATATCGTTGGTCGAAACGATTTGTTTATATCGAATCTACAACGATATTTAGTTTCCATTTCATGCTTCCCAAAATAATTTTATTTATGTACGTACTGTTATAAATTTTAACTTAACTGTTACGCTGTAGTTATTTATGTTATGCACAGGTTCTCAAACGGCCATTTTACTAAACTTGCTCTCTTCCACTTCAACAATCATTGCCTCACCACCAATTGCAACACTATCATTCATAAGAGTTATCATACACACTTCTCTACAAAACATGTACCAATCACAAATTCAGGGACGAAAATAATTTGAACCTTTTTGTAGGTTTTTATCATTAAACTATCTGATTTTTGTAAATAGGGGCGGCCCTACACTGTAAGTATCGCATCGGGGCGTCATTTCGAACCCAAAAACTAAGTACAACATAAGAGGGGGCACCTTTTTTACGTTAGCAGAGCCGCCCCTGTTTGTAACCATCTTAATCCTATTCAGAATCTGAGAGATTTCAGTGCCAAGGAAGCCGGTGAGAAACAAGATTCTCTCCGAACAAGATTTATTAAGATGGCGAACCAACTGGTTGCAGGAGGCATCTTAATGTTTCGCAAATGTCGTAAATGTAAGATGATTTTACCGTCACTGTCTTATTATTACTTATCCATAATTAAAGTAAGCTATATTAGGAAGAAAAAAATCTCGATATATTAGAAAAACTCTAAAATATTCAATGATTTTTTAGAAATGTATAACAAATATCACGTTTTGTAATATGCCAAAAATTTTAATATAGAAAGCTTAAAGGTCGATTGATTAAAGCACAGTCAAATAAATTATAAATAAAGTTCTTTGAATTACCTGTCAGTGAGATACTCAACTTCTTCATTTAAGACTGCATATTTAAATTATTATTTTGCGATTAGCAATTGCAATTTCCCTTTCTGTGGTCCCTGACTTGGGTATAAATTTCGAGCACTTGAAGATCTAATGATAATGGTAATGCTCTTGAAGATCTAATGATAGTGATTGGTAGATAGCTGACGTGTGAAGATCCCGCTTTCGGGCCTGCTGCTAGGCTGTCGATCTAGAGTTTTGGTCTGTTCTCTCCAGATAAAACTTGAATACGCGATTAGAATTCATTAAGTCATTTGACCAAGACATCCTCTCCGAACTAATGTTAGCAATTATTAGAAATATTCTTCGATAATTGCTTCCACTCTTGGAAGTTCTAACAGTTTTTTCCAATGCGTGTAAATGGGCGTGTTTACATCATGAACCTTGTTCTCAGGCGTTCTGTATTTTTGAACCAGGAGACATCGAAGCTAAGCGGTAGACCCAAGCTAAGATGGATTGATGGTGTGGAAGAAGACCTTAAGCATTTACGTCTTGCTAAGTGGAGAACGTTGGCCAGGAGACGGTCGGAATGGAAGAGGGTTCTCGGGAAGGCCTTAGCCCAGCAGAGGCTGTCGTGTCGATAGAAGGAGACGTTGAAAATTGCCTGTCAACAATGAAGCAAAGCAATTTCAGATAAGTATTTCTCATTGTTCTGTGAATTTATTTTTCAGCAGCTCTCTGTCTTTTCAGGAAGATCCTACCTGGTGTATCTATAAGCCGCAGATACTCAAAATTATAAGCTGCGGCTTTTGTCTTTCTTCCTTTTTAATTTTTCGGTTCTTGAATTTAGGTGAGTATTCGTTCCAGCAACTTTGTACAGGTCGCGAATTCTGGGCGCGGTAGGATAAATAGGATAGGCTAGGCAGGGTAGTTCCTTCAGAATGGCCAATACTCGACAACAGCTCGGGGTTCACGAGGGCACTGGTTGATTTGTCAGATCTGAGGGCGTGAATGCGCAGCGGCCCAACTGGGTCACCCGCTCCCTCGGTGTTGACGATCTCTCTGGTCCTGGTAGTGTTCTCTCTGAGCTGGCTCCGATGTCCACTGTCGAAGATCCTTGACTCGGTGATCGATCCTTAGCGTTCTGGGGCGTTCACAATGGGCCGCTGCGTGCAAAATGGGTGACGCGTGAACACATGTCCCAACAATGCGACGGCGGTTTCCCGAAACTGATCGACGTCAGTGGCTTGGAGCTTGGAGTTGCACGGCCTATCTCCTGAAAGAACCAACTGGGTGGGAACTGGGTAGTAACTGGCGGAGGAAAGCTGCGAGGCTTTGACCGTTCAGAGACAAAGAAAAGTTAGTGCGATGGCGATGCAAATTCATCCAATTGCGGATGTAATTAATAAAGGTGTCTCGCGTAGAGGCTGTTCGTTGCCATGGATCCTGCAGAAGATTCGGGACAGAAGGGAGGGTCAAGACAATTTTTTTTCTCGCTAGTTTTACGACTTGTACTGTCGTAGATAACATTTTGTGATATCGGACAATATGTAGCTTGCGCTTTCTTCGGAGAAGATTACAATGCTACTTACCATTCATTGCCTAGCATGAAAGACGCGTAAACTGTGCCTCAGTCTTAAGACTTTTTCTATCGGGAAACCTCATTGAGATACAGTTGATCACTTGAAGACCAGGTACGCTCGTTCGAAAGCAAAAAATCTCGGACCTCACGAGGACACACGGGTCGTAAGTCGCGCCACCTGGGAATTGGCTTCGGCCAGAGTGAGAACCCAAAAAGTAGTTAGTATTCCTGCTCTTTACGCGGACAAAGCCAACGGCGAGTTCAAAAAAAGTTAGCTCAGCTTAGTTGTGAGATTAAGTGAGTAAGCTGAGATTTATTTTTAATCTATTTCTTATTGATGCTTGTCGGAATTGCGCAATCCGGTATTAGGGCTAAATAAAATGGTCAAAAGGAAGTGATATGTTATTTAGGCTAGTTATACGGTACGCGCGTAGCAAAGCGACAGACTCACTGATCTATCTCCTCAAAAAGTGCTTTAATTTTTTTTTCTGCGTGCTTTTCGCCATGCACCTACTGTAGGCGTGTGTTTGGAGGTGCGTTAGGAAAGTTTGTCAAACATGCTGGTCAAAATGGAACTCTGTAGGTTGTAATTACGAAAAAAATATCAATTTCGAAAATAAAGCTGCACTGAAATAGATGTAGTTTATACTTTGTAAAACACTGTTGTGCATATGTACTCAAATTGCCAGATGTGTGTTTTAACATTTCTTCTCTGTTCTCTCTATCCAGAGACAAGGGCACAGGAACGTCTCAGAACGAGGCAGTGTTGAAGAGTCCCGGAGAATCTTAGTCGTACACAACGCACTGCAGTGAGACTACCTTGAACTGGGTTGTTAAGTTTTTATAGATTGAATTTTCTCAATATGGTGTGAAAGCATCATTCAAAGAGAACGCTATTAAGAACTATAAATAATATTTGTCGGTTTTCTGTGTACGTACAATAACATGATATTATAACTAAAAATGTTATTGCACTATTGTCTATGTATCCCTGAGCACGCTCCAGCGGCTGGGTGTTATTAAGTATAGCGGGTGTACATTATTTGTCAGTTACATCCTTTATTGATTAACAAGTATTGCTACTGAATTCAATAAATGTGAATTTCTTACTTTAGTTGTTTTATGTCTTTATTATCTTTCCTGTAATAGTGCTGTATTCATAAACTGAAAAATTGATTTTATAAATGTTGCAAGCAGTTTTTTTCTCTACTCACAAAAAGAGGAACAGTTGCAAAATCAGCAAAGCTCATATAGGTTTAGTTTGCTTACGACAGCACGAAATTGAAAGAAAACTGAAAAAACCCACTCTACCCAGACTTGTGCGCGCAACGATCATTATTGTCTTCTATAATGGTTAGTTTAAGATTATTTTATTAAGATTACTATATATTAAAAGATTATTTTAAAAGTTGGGAGGTAAGATAACGTTCAGTGCGTGAACTGTGAAACGCAATTCAAGTATCATTTAACCACACAGTGTGGTGAAGTTGAAAAGCAGAGTAACTGTTCGGCTTTGTCTTAAAACTCGTGGTTATCCGTATTCTAAAATAGTACCCATTATTCGAATGCATACTATTTAAATGATTTGCCTCCATAGACTGTAATAGTTTCAATTTAGTAAAATATATATATATATATTATACCAATTTTTGATGTGATCTGCTCATCTATTATGAAATTAATAATAAAAGCTTCAGGTTATTAAAATTCACTTTTTGTTGCATGCAAAGCGGTTAATTTTAGACACTTTATTTGCAGGTTTCTCGCGTAATACTGGCGTTCTGCTTTGGAGGGTTACCTTTGACGCGATTTTATTGATGGGGCCGGCTAAGATTACTATCACACAATCACATGACCGGAAACGTCTCGGAAGTGCTGCTAAACGGAAGACGTGAAATATTCGATAGACAGCTGCAGCAGGTATAAAGATCATCCACTCAGTTTTGAATTTTCTCTTGTAGAGTTCACTTTGCTGGGGATCAGTTACGAGTTCTGCTCAAGAATACCACTGTGTTAGTTGTCAACTCGTGGAAGGATTTTGCTGTGCATAAATTGCACTGTTTGAGTCGAACTCTGTGATCGACTAACTTGCCAATCGAGTTTCCGCTTGTAACTTCACGTGAACGTGCTTGTAGATCGTGTCTCGAGTTTTTAGAACCAATAAAATTTGTGATTTTGTCCTAAATCAACTAGTAAGTTTCTGCAGACCGACTTGCAAGTGCACGAACCCCTACAATTCAGCAGAATGCCCATAGATTCGGAAAACACTTGTGTTCCTCGGGGGACTCATACTTGTAAAGGTATGCCCCTACTGACTTTCCGCCAAAACATAGCTGTCCCACTAAATACTTGATGTTTCTTATTTCTTGTGGATAGACAACAAAGCCAAAAAGTGGATTTATCGATTTTTAATGAGCTGAAATGCCTGTATACGGGCGTACACAATAGATTAACTTACTTGATGAAATTTAGTGATCGTGAGAAGTGAGAAAACTCGAATCGAACAGGCGGCTTTTTCACGTCAGTTGGATTTATATAGAAATGTTCTGCTTTTTTATTGATTTTTTTAATTCTTTCAGACCACTTCGCGGTCAGCTTCCCCGGTACTCCCTCATCATACCCCCGCCCATAGAGACAAGACTTTTTGAGGAGGGCCTCTTGTGAATGGCAGAACCGATTATAAAAAGTCGACAAGACTAAGGAAGGCCAAGTTGGCAGGTTAGCCACTGTTTCGGTAGTGAAAGGCTGGAGAATAAGGGTCAGAAGGATGGTAGATCTTGTCCTTTCTTCTTATTGTGGGCCTATGTGCATAGGCTATTTTATTCTCCACCACCAAAAACGAAAAGCCAACAAAATAATAATTGTAACGAGCAGGAAAATGGGTAGAACGTTAGCGACGTATTTACAACTGGCCTTAAGATGCGAGTGCACGTCAAGAATACAAGAACAGAAACGGTACAGAAACAATACAAGTTTACTCTATTTTTAATGAGTCGTCAGCTGTAGGTGAAGTGATCCGTAGGTATGAAAATGGCGGAAACTCGTTTATTTAGGAGCATGGATATCAGTTCACACTCATCGTGTATATGACCATACCCAGTCACTTGAAGGTCTGTTCTCCCCTCGTCGCTTTTCCAGGGCGGCTGCGGTGCGTTCCTTGTCGTTCATCTGCTTGTTGACTATGTTACAGAAGACAGACATATACACACAAGTAAAATATAAATGTATATATTTAATCTTATTTTGTCCAAAAGTGTAGCATGACCAATGTGTAGCACCCCAGCAAACACACGTGTTGAAATTTTTAGGATTGTAACCTATTTATAGAAAAATACATGTGATGCATATTCTACAGCTTACGAAATACTGTAGCAATAGATTAAAGCTGTTGTGAACTAATAGTATTTAAATATATGTAAAATTATGTCGCATATTTTTATGTCGCATTTTTGGGACACATTTTTCGGACAATTTTTAGTAACGGGGGTGAGAGATAAAATGACATACTCATTAATATATAAATCATAATCTTACAGGAAGTAATAATAAATAAAGTTGCTATATGGTTACACATAACGTTAGGGTAACATTTTATTTAGATCAAAGGATTTTTTGTTATCTATTTTGAAAAGAAATTCCTTTATCTACCAGCTGTATACTACATGACTCAAATTTTAAAGAGGAAAATAGTTTTATACACTAAAATATGCTGTGAGAGTATGTACTTTCAAATCAGTAAAACTTAAGATTTACCTGTTATTTTAATCCATAGTTATCCAAGGTATTATTCCAAAGCCATCAAGGTAAGGCCATCCCAGCCATCAAAGTTATGAGCTAACAAAGATTTCATCATTGAAACAGCGTTGTTTTATATAAATAACTGTTCCAAATGTTGAAATTTTACTAGCCTTCTGAAACTGTTTAAAAATACCAATTTAACTTTTTCGATAACTATATACAACAATGAGGAATCTGAAAAATTTTGTATCCTAAAAAGTGTACTTCATGCGTAATTCATCAAATAACAAATAAAATTTGGCCGTTGTTTAATGTAATAGAATGTTAAGCGCGCTCAATAGAATGGGTTGCCAAAACTTCCCCTTGAGTTTATGAGTTTAAAAAACTCATAAACACAAAAATCGCCACTTCCGTTTTAATGAAACTCGCCAACTTTTCATAACATCTCACTGAAGCCGCCTATAACCCTTCTGTGGGCCCCTCCCATACACATACACTATAACTCGGCATATCATAAACATTTCTTTAGTGGGCATAATATATATATATATATATATATATATATATATATATATAAAATCTTGTAATTATTCAGCTTGTAATTACCAGTAATAACCATACACATATTTATATTAAAATTGTTTTGCTTTTGATGTGAAGTTGGGATCTTCGTTTTTCTCAAATGCTGTGGAAAGTGTAAAATGTTCCATGTTTGTGAAGAATTTGAATTTAACCACATACTATCCATTTAGCACGAACGTAGCTTATAAAACTTATCAAATATATGCAAACAAAAGAGTGAATATTCGAATAGTGAAAAGTTTTAAGGGGGTGGGGGCTAGAGGGGCATATGCCCCCGTTCATAGCATATACAAGGGGCATAATATTTTCGAATTACCATTGTTTTCCATTCAGGCAAATAGAAGGGGCGCTGAAAACTCAATTTAGCATATGGTTTTGAATGCTTTGCTGAGGCCCAGCGACTCAGCTAGCGCAGTCGGAGGGGAAGGGGCATTTAAAATCCCATACTGAGAAGCAACATGACAAAGAAGGATAGTATTCCCCGGTGCATCTTTTCAATAATGAGAGTGAACAGGTTAAACGCGGAAATAAATAGTTAAATGCTTAACGCAAATAATACATTATTAAAAAGGCACTTTAATAAAACTGAATAAACAATACGTACGTTCCGTGTGGTACGAAAAGTCCACCCTCCTTCCAGAGCCGTGCTTAGGGGGTGGCAAACTTGGCCATCGCCCAGGGCCTCTAACTGTTGAATTCGTGGATATCAGGTGATCAAACTTTCATTAACGTTATTTTGTTGACGAAAACCCAAATTTTTCGTTTATGGGGCTGGGGGAGGAGGGATTGAAGCTTTTAAATTTCGATAAAAGTAATGCTTTTAAATGTGCAGAATATGTAATTTCCTATATAGCTTTTCTTTTTTCAAATTTACAACATGTTAAGTATCTAGAAGCAGCTTTTACATTATGGAAACTTATTGTATTATAATCTTAATTAGTTAATGTATTTTCTTAATTACAGTAGCAGTAGCGATTTGTGCTGGTGGAGGGGGTAGACATGACAAGATCCACAATAATTTAGTAAGTAAAGAACAGTGAAAGGCCCCTAATTGTTTTTATCTCGGGCCGCTAAATATGTTTTGCCCAGGGCCCCCTAAAACCCTAAGCACGTCCCTGCCTCATTCACTACGCCCCTACGAAGAAGGGTGAAACCTTTGTACCCCTGAAACGTGCGTATTAGGGGGTGAACGCTAGACGAAAAATAGGCCTCTCGCAAAACAGCCTAAAAGATTTGTCTCGTCTCGTAAAATCCCTATATCATAATGTTAAAAATGCTTTTCTCATCTAACAAGATCCCCGTATCGTAATGTTAAAAATGTTTGTCTCATCTTGCAAAAAAGGTATAAATCTCTGTCTCCTCTCGCATCCATCCCTATGCGTACTGCTCTAAATAAAACTTGAAAAATTCGAATTTATGGTCGATTCCTAGAATTTTTTTAAATGTATCACTTTTATGTGGGAATATATATATTTCGAAGCTTTTAGATATTTCGAATTTTTTCTTGTGTCCTTTTAACTTTGAATTACTCAAGATTGGCTGTATTTTTATTTGTTCTTTAAACTATATATAAGTATTAACTAGTAACTTATATAAGTATTTAACTGTATTTTGAGTATAATGTTAGCATTTTTAGTTTTTCTAATCGGTTAAGCATGAATTCAATAGTGGTTTAAACTCCCTTTGTTTTGGAGGTTCGAATACATTCGCTGAAAACGACTAACAAATAATCTCAATAAATATAGCCAGATCTGTGAAAACAATTCGAATATTGCAACCTAATATCGCCAAATCTGAGACTAGCAGTTTTTACGCTGGGAAAGACGTCTGATATATATGTCTGTCTCTTTATTTATTTATTTATTTTGCACCTGCCAGAAGTTTCGTAAGAAAAGCAGTAAATGCGGGGAATAATTGAAGAACAATCTAAATAGCGTTTTTAAATAAATGAGTCAAATATCTATATATTGAACAAAATATCTATAGTTTCTAATTTTGACTATTACATGAAAATACTGTCCCATTATTTCTAAGAAAATAAGTGCAGGAGCCCTATAGCTTTCCTTAGGGAGTGGCCAAAGACGTCCCCCCCCCAAAACAAAAAAAAATTCGGGGAATGTCCAAAAATTTTGAAGGAGTCCAAACGGTAAAAAAGGCAAAAATTTTCACACAAAGACTTCATTCTTCATCATTATTATTTTGCTAACAAAACACGAAATTTCGGATGGTGGGGGGCGGTTGGACTCCCTGGACCCCCCCCCTGTATACGTTCTTCGGTGTGGCAAACTGGGCAACCGCCCAGGGCAGCTACAAAAAACTGTTGAAACTGTCGATCGCTGTCAAGTAGCCAAATAAACTTCCTAACCTAGAACTGAAAACTGCACATCAGTAAGCCGAGAAAAAACACAAATTTTGTAATTTAGTGTGTAGCTTTCTCTTTCAAATTTACAGCATGGCTAGCTCGACTGCAGCTTTTACATTTGAGGGAGAGCAGTAGCGTAGCCAGAATTTTATTTCGGAGAGGGACTGGGTATCAAATTGTAAGCCAACGTCCAATTATAAGCTAAATATCAAATTGCAAGCTAAGTAAAGTGCCCCATTTCGCGGGGGAGGAGGCTGCAGTCCCCGCAGCCCCCTAATAATAATAATAATAATATGAACGTCTATCAGAGTTTGATTATTTAAATGAAATAACGAAATTTTATGCTAACACCACGAAATATTTACTGGCCCATTACCTCTAAAAAGTGCTGGCCCGGTACATTTTAAACAGTACCACGCCGTTAACTATGCCATGCATGTTTTAGACACATGGGCGCGACAGGCATTTCACCATTACTGGCAATGTACTGGCGCATATGCATTTTTCAGGCATTGGTATTCCAGTGACTTTAAACTGACGGCAATGTACTGTGCTCCCGACATACGGCACTTTGCCAGCACGGCGGGTACCCTGCCGTCATTTTCCGGGCAGTAGTGTGTTTGCTGGGACAGTGGTTAAAGCCAGTGACATTGGGAGATAGCTCAAGTGGAGGAACAGGGTTCTGTCCTCTCGCAGGGCCGTCGGTCTAGCAGTCTGGAGTTTTGGGCGGTTTTCTCCAGATGTAACGTGAATACGCGCTAGATACCCAGAAAAGTCCTCCCCCAAGGCATCTGCCCTCCCTTGTGTTTGTCCTTTCTTTGACGTGGGTTTATAAGCGGTTCCTCGTGAACAAGCACACAAATCCGAATACATGTTCCAACAACAACAACAAGTGTAACATGTATATAAAAAAAAAAGTCAACGTAAAGTTGATTATTTGAAAAATAATAAATTGATAAGATTTGATTATTTGAAAAATAATAAATTGATAAGATAAGATTTTTTAAAAACCAAATTTATGTAAGATTTAATCGTACCAGTGTATTTAGAATAAGCGTGTCAAGGTTACATCCCCCCCCCGTCACGTCTGGGAGAGAGAATTCCTACTCTTTTTACTTCTATACAGCTAACTGCTGCAAGAGTCTCGGTAGCTTTCTCCTGTTTATTCCTCTGATAACCAGTGGCAGCCTAGGGTAAGGGTACGTGGCGCCTACATCTAAACGTAAAAAAGGCGCCCTCCTTTTATACTTTTTTCAAGCTTTTAAATTCGAAATGGTGCTCCTTTGATGACGAAGCCCTGATGCAATGGTTACCTTGCTTACCGTGTCGGGCCGCCCCTGTTCACACAGATAGATTGCCGGAAATTACAATAGGGATTTTAGTGACAATTTTTATTCAGAATCTTGAAATGTTTAAAGAACAAATAAACTGATGTAAAATAGTTACAAGATTTCTTCTGCTACAAAGGTATAAATTAGCACAAACCCGTCGAAATCCAAGAAAAATTCACCACAGTAAATGAAATGGAAATTTAATGTTCCTTAGGCGACCGGGTTCCATTTTATTCATGGACCAGTGCCGGTTTGCGAACCGGGGTTGGGGACCACTGATCTAAGGGATAATACCATGGGCGCCGCCAGAATATTTCCCAGGGGGGGGGGGAACACTACTCCACGGGGCAAAGACTACTTAAAAGTATGGTTACCATATTGAAAAGAACAAAAAAGCAAGGGAAAACACTGCATACAAAAATCCAGGGGGCACCTGATAGTGGAGGGGAAGGCTAGAGGAGCCTTTTCACTACTCACCACCTGTATCGCGCCGACACTCGTTTCTCCTTCCAAGTATGTGACTGTCAACATCACAAAGCAACCCTATCACAAGTCAAATCCGCAGTACTTAATTCCCACCAGCACAAAAGAGGTGACGCTTGAACAATGATATTAATTGGTCAAGCTTCTGTGAAGGCTTTACATCTGATTTTTGACTTAATTTCTTAATCCTTTTAATTACTGCATCCAAGTAACACAAATACGCAATTATTTTATAACACACTTTATTTTAGCACTTAATAGATGAAAAATGTGTTAGTTCTGTAATAAGCTGGGTAAACGGAAAAAACTATTTGAGAGCGGCGAAATCACACGGTCTATAGCTTTATCACAACTATCAGGTTAGGTTTGCCCCGAGTATAGACAGTCGAACAGTCAATGACCCTACTCTCGCACAGTAATTCTAGTGAAAAAAAAAAAAAAAAACGTTATACCTCTCTTATTATAAGAGTACAAGCAAAAATCTCTCTGTGCTAGGCGGTACAAATGTAGTGCAATCGTCAAAATTTCAAAACGGCTCCATGGGGGGCAGTAGCGTGCCAAGGGGGGGGCGGTCCGCCCGGTGTACCAGAGCAAAGGGGGGTGTCCTTTTCGTACATTTGTACAAATAGTAAAAGTATTTTGATTTACCATTTATTTTTCTTTTCACGTGACATGGACAAGGATGCTGCAAGTGCGTGCACTTACACCCCCCCCCGCTTGGGTTTTGTTTGTTTGTGGGATTACGGCCGATTAGCTACGCGGGGGCTCTAGGCCGATGGGAGAGGGTTTTGGGCTGCTTGGGTTTTGAAAAACAGATAATGAAAGCGGAAATAGAAGTAATTTCATTTCAAAAAATGTCTTTATTTGAACTTAAGTTCCGTTTTTTTACCCTCTTCCACCGAATGAAATCCTGCCGATGTCCTTGGACATGGATACACCAGTGTCTCAGGGAAAGCGGGGTGGGGGGGGGCAGGAGGGCGATAGGGTGCTATCACATCATACTTATAAACACATCTTACTTCCGCTTCGCTCGCTTCACTTCAATAATAAAATGAAGAATATACTGATGCTAGGAGAAGAAAGGCGTTTCTACGAATTATGCAATAAATAATTTAAACTATGTAACCGATGTAAATCGGGAGTCTATTATTATTAACTTGAAGAAGAGGGTGCTGAAAGACTGCGCAACGAAATAATTTCGGGTGCAATAAAAATTACACAAACTGTACATTTTGTATGCTCTTGTGAGTTCTCTATTGTAGTAGTGTAGTAGTATTATAGTATATCTGTGAAGGGGTGTCAAAGTGGAAGAAATATCTCACATATCCTCGCAGGCGGCGGTACTAATCAAAAGGTCAGATGACCTACAATTTAATTTGACATCAGAATGATTTACTTGAGCCGTTAAAGATCTTTTTAAGGTATGCTTTAGTGTGTGTAAGTGCCAACGGCGTCGCTAAAATCTTAGGCAAGGGAGCAAAAAGGAGTGCGTGGCCAAAATTGAGAGCAGTAAAATAATACACGTCATTTTGTATACTATTTACGTTAGTATACACTAGTTGTTATTATAGGAAAAATCACAAAAATGACGATTACTCAAAAAGTTAATGTAGAATTTAATGAAACTGACCCACAGTGTACAATAGATAGTAGGCATTAAAATAACACGAAAAGAAATTGCCACGCACTTATGGTATTATAAATTTTAGGACATGAATAAAATAAAAAAATTGGACATGTCAGTTTGGTTTAGGAAAAGTAACTTCAATATAGAATATGATCCCCTCTAGAAGCAATACAGCATTTACAACGATGCGTGATGCTGCCAATTATGCGATATATCAGTATCGTTGAAAGGGAGAGCCATTTGCTCTTGCAAAGCAGTTGCAAGCATGACAAGGGACGACAGAGGAGGATTGAGAGCGGCTATGCGTCTTCCTGAAACATCCCAGACATGCTCAATAGGATTTAGATCAGGTGATCGAGTTGGCCACTCCATGTGCTGAATTGTTTGCTGCTGAAGATAATCATCTACGGTGCGAGTCATGCGCGGTTTAGCATTGTCATCCTGAAGCAGGAAATCATCTGGCAGAAGGACACACATAAACATTAAAGATGCCAACTTTATTAACATGAGAATTCACGGTTACACCTGGAAAAAGATGGAGGTCTCTGCGTCCACCCAAAGAGATCCCACTCCAAACACAGACACTGCCTTCTGCATATGCATCTCTTTCACAGATGACTGATGGATGATAACGGGTACCAGGTTCTCTCAAAATCAAACAACGCCTACTACAGCTTTGGGTCTCCACGGTGGCCCAGTCGGTTTAAGCTCGGTACCCATCAGAACACCGAAAGTGAAGTAGCACCCACTCCGGTCGGTTCTTGGGAGGGTGATGACCTGTCTCGCCTGAACTGCTGTTAGGACCTTTTACACTAATGGGAGCTAGTGCACGTAAAATCCGTTCGTGGCTCCAAAGTCTTCTATGTTCTCGATCATACCTCTGGGGGTGTCAATCCGGTTGTACGCCCCTCATCCGGAATTTGGTTAAAAATTAGGGAGGTGTCTCCTCGGGTAGGGTGCATAGCCGTAAACCCGAAATGGGTCGGCGCCCTGATGTGTGTAACAAACAAACAAGCAAACAAACTATCGCTTTGGAGACTAAACTTGGAATCATCCGTAAAGAGAACAGCCCGTCATTGATTAGCCGTCCAATGGACATGTTGTGCGCCCACTTCAAATGATCCCTTCTGTGGCGTGATGTGAGTGGCACGCAAATGTCTGGTCACCTCGCGTACAGACTACCTTCGTGAAACCTTCTACGCACGGTTGACGTTGACAGTAACCTTATGACGCTGCAACAAAGGAGGATCTGAGTTAAATAGGAGTTGCGTTCGATTCCTTCGTGTGCATAATAACAAATATCGATCCCGGCGCTGGTCGTAACAGTTGGCCGCCCTTGACTGAACTTTCTGGATGCCCGAGGTGTAGTTAGAAATTGTTGCCTAATCAATAAACCACTGAATAACTGACATTTAGCCTTCTAGCTGCTTCCGTCTTATTTTGTCTTGCTTCCAGTTCTAGACTCCCAAAAGCTCTTCATTGCAGTTCTTCGGGCAAATGATGTCAGGAAGGCATTGCTAGGAATTCGCCCACCTCCGATTTCTTGCTAACAGTCACAGCAAAAATTGCAGGCTTGATCTCAAACATGAAGTGTTTTGTTCCTAGTAAATTATTTCTTTCTTATTTGCATATTGCAGCCATACTCTTTTTCAGCAGCAACTTGACAACTTATTCCTATTTCATACAGATTGGCTTATTTTTCAGCAAGTTATCGCTAATTTTTGTGATTTTTCCTTGTATTTGGAAACTAGTGTAATTAAAACGCATTATTTCCATTTTGAATCGAAGTTAGGTTGTTTGAAAATCATTCGGAATAAAAAAAATATTTGGAGCAACGAGAAAATATGATCATTTTACTGTATAGTAAACTAGCGAAGTGCCATTTATTTGCACGAGGAGATTTTTAAATTTTTTTAAATTCTCTCCAAGTTTAATTTTATGCATCTTCCATACCGAGCCATGATACCAAACTGAGCTCAAGTTTAGTAACAACCTAGCATCCTTTCATTTAATTAAGTCCAGCCGTGAAAGTGTGATAAACAAATGAAATTTTTAAAAATGATAACCTATAACTCAAAATAAGTAACTATTTATGATCCTCAAACGTTTTATTAAATTCGACCCAGCATTTTATGCGTGATGCGCGAACAAAAATAGCTTCACAGACAGAGAGATAATTGTCGTTAAGGCTCCCTTAGAGCATGAAATGGATAGATACTAAAAATTTTTCATTTCCAAGAAGACGAAAGTCCTATTCCATGTAGATAGATTATTGTCTATCTACAACTTCTTTAAAGTCTAACAACGTCATTAAAGTCTTTTTTTTTTTTTTACTAATTTGTACAATGACACCATTGTAAGTTGAACACTTGTGGTTTTCTTGAAAACTGTTCAACTTATGGATTTACCCAGAAACGTGGATTGATTTTGTTTGTTATATCATAATAATAAGATGGATTATTATTATTATTATGACATAACAATTAGAATCAATAAATATTGATTCTAAAACTAAACTAAGTGGCACAACAGCCCTATTGGGCCAATGCCTGCGTTAACCAACCATGCCTTCGCGACCATAGGGTCTGGGATGCAGTAGCACAACCCCCGGTCAGATGGTCAGCCTGACGCGGGGCCCCCAGTGTTTTGTTTCCCAAGAAAGCTTGATCCCCAATTTATCGACTCACTTAAGGGATGAAAGGCTGAATATTGATTCTATTAGTATGTAATTGATAAAAGTAAATTATATTTTTTATTACCTTTTAATACGAATTGTGCAAATGTATTCTTTAAAAAAAAGAGGGGAAATAATTAATAATTAATAAAAAGAACATACCTATTTATTTTGCGATTAAAAGTAATTCGTAATTTCCATTTATTTTCATCTTTAATTTTTTACTTTATCGCTCGTAATTTTCGTTTCCAATTTATAAATGTGACTTATGTTAATGTATCCGTATTCCTAATAGGCGCATATACTTTTTTAGGCAGTCCAGGGCATTTATATCGTTATTCCTTTTAGGTATAGCATTTACGTCTGGTCCTAATAAGAGGTTCGAATTTTTAAGTTTTAATAGAAATTCAAATCCGGGGAGTGGGGTAGATCCTAAATACTATAGAACTGCTGAATAGAGGCTGGATCCCTACATATTCGTATCATTAATATTGTCATCTACTTTAGTAACTTCAAGAAATCTGTGTGTAAATGGACAATGTCTAGTCTATTTGAAGCTTCCTAGATGGCTAGTCTTTTCTATATAAAACCACCGTCGTTTTTGTCTTGATTTACGTTACCTTTTCCTTTGATTTTTGTAGTTATAGCTTTAAACTGTATGACATTGGGAGGTTGAGAAAATTATTTCATCGTTAAAAGAAAAAACAATGTCGAGAGTACAGTTGATATTGTACCTATAGTAAGCCGGTTTTTGCTTTTTGAGTAACTGGGAAAGGTTGTCGGTTTTCTTGTAAAATTTGGTGCATTTTGCTAGATTTTCAACTTAAGTCGGCTTTTGGGTGCCCAACATCCGAGACAAGGAGGTGTCCAAAGTATGGAGGTTGGATGCAATGTAAATATTATGGGTACGTTTCGTTCTCCTGAAAAGTGTCCAAATGATGGGGGTGTCCAATTCGGGAGGTTTTTGTACTTGTTATAGTAATTTAATTTTAGAAGAAATAAAAACTTATTTTAACTGCTCGTGGATGGGGAGGGGTGACAAAATGAATGTCCACCCCGGGTGCCAAAAGCCCTTGGGACGCCACTGATGGGGGGACTGCCATTTCTGCAGCCCTACGCATTTCAATTGTTAATAACTTTTTAACGAAACCGGTACAAACGGAAATTCTTTTCGGTACTAGGCGGTACAAACGTAGTACAAACCAGTACAATCGTCAAATTTTGAATATTGCTTCATGGGGGGGGGGCTGTCGTTTCTCTAGCCCCCTTCCCCCACATAAAAATCGTTAATAATTTTTTAACGAAACCGTTGCAAACGGAAATATTTCGGTACTAGCCGGTACAAACCAGTACAATAGTCAAAATTTTGAAACTCGTTGGTGAGGGAGCTAGTGAAGTGAAAGGTTATATCCCACTCTCCGCGCAGCCAACCCGCCAAACTGTCAAAAACCACTTTCCCCTTCATGCCCCCCTCATTTCTTCCCGATTCTACCATTCCTCTCAGAATGCTGTTTGGGTAACAAAAATCCTATAGATGGTCCCTTATGCAGGAGGAAGAAAGTCCACCCAGGGTCAAGTTTGGGGGTCACACACGGCTATTGTTAAATCGAAGCCGTTTCACTGAAAAAAGAGATTTCCGTTGAATGTATTTTCTTTCGGAAGAAAACTCTCATTTATGCGTTCTTTTCTTCGAGTACGGAGATCCAAATTTATTTCAAAATGAGATTTCGTTTACCACAAGTAGAGCATCGAAGTCACATAAATATTATTTTATCAAACATTCATAAAACCTACATACATGCTTTCTGTCATCATTTATAAGGCAGTATATTTTTAAGCAAGTTATTGAAAAGATAAATCTATCAAAGTCGATACATATATCGACTAAAATGCTAAATTAATGTATACGTTTAGTCGATACACGTATCTATTAAAGTAGGATTTAAACGTTAAAATAACGATAAGAGTTTTTTATGATTTTATACATGTTTATGAAGGTACATAATAGTATTTAACTGAACATTTTGGATTTGCCAATACATATTACACTAAATTTCATTTAAAAATAATTTTAATCGAAAAGTAAATAGGGTATAGATGAAATTAAGTTTTATTGTTATATAATAAAACTTGTCTTAAATAGAAAGACATACTTTTGTTTAAGACTTTCTGTTTACTTCATTTTCCGTTGAATAAAAATTATATAGAAATGGACTAAGTGTTCACTGGACCAAGAAATATTTTCTTAAATAAGTTTATGCTTAGTTAAGGATTTACTTAAGGCAGGTTTTATTCTGTAACGGCCCTGCCATGTGGGCGAGTGGATATGCACAGTGAATATGGTAGATGCATGTAGCGTGAAGAACCAAGGTTCTTGTCTACCCGCGGGTGTCGATCTGACGGCCTACATTTTTGGGCGGTTTTCTCGAAATATAACGTAAATACGCGTTAGAACCCCTTAAAAGTGACCTCGCTCAAGGCATCCTCTCCAAGAACAGAAACACCCCTAGTGTTGATTTTCCTTACACACTATACACTATACTTGCTATGCATTATTATTTCATCACATTTCAGAAAATTTTCCTTAATGGTTTTTTTTTTTTTTTTTAGTTTTTAGTTACTGTCTCTTGAAAAATGTTATTAACGGTGCCCATTATATTAAATATTTCGTATGAGAGAATTTAAGACTTTTCTTGGGGGGGGGGATCGAACTCTTTATAAAGTTCTTCACAAATTTCAAAAACAAACTTAGTTTAGTGAAAGAATACACAATGTTACTATACAAGCTCTACTCTCGGACAAGCCAATAGTATATACTGAATACGTTTAAGAAAACACTTTGAGAAGCACAGAAATTGCATGACAAATTATCCTGATTCATCTTTCATTTCAAAAGACCTTAAAAAATATTGCATTTTTAAGATTTTCACTGAAAGTTTATTAGGTCTGGTTTTTATAACAATGTTAATACGTCTTATGAGTGGACATTCTCATTTTTTTTTTGTTGTTACTTGATTCTTTTAACCTTTTACAGTCCAATGTTCCTAACTGGGAACATCGAATTAAAAAATCTATTCAAAAATGAAATTTTATCAGTATTGACTTGAAAAGATTAGCAGATAAAGTTAAAAATTGACTTCATTTCTTGAAATAGAAGTTGCATTTCTATCATGACTGGGAAACTGGAAAAAAATCATGAAAATAGCCATTTTCATAGATATTTATAGAGCTATCTTGATACATACTCCGCTCCTCCAAACTTAATTCAAATCTTTACTGAAATTTAAATATAAATCTCTTATTAAGTCTTAAATTTCATTTATTACTTAAACTACCCATCAGTGTATTCAGTTTTTGAAACCAATGTAAATTATAGTCAAAAATGAAATGAATCACGGAAAAAAGCGCACAATATTGAATGGGTTTGTATATTTAGAAGATAAGGGGGGGGGGGCATGAATTTTTAAAAATGTGAGAAACAAGTGTTCGTCCAAAAGGACGTAAACAGAGGTACTTTAGTGTATTTTGTATTTATCTCTATTGAAAATTGTCATTCAGACAACTTTTCAAAGAACAGTGACCTAAGTATATACAGTGTGCAGAGTAGCCCATAGCCGTCCGAAAGGCCTCATTTCTCTTTACCGTTTCATGATTTTTTTTTAATATTGTGAATTTTTTATCAGTTTTATACTAAATTTTTCATAATCTGAATGACCCTCCTTCCCCTCCCAATAGTTCAATTTGTTTGTATTCTTAGGACAAAGTCCAAAACTAGTCATCCAGTAACAAATTATAGCAGTTTCGAAAATGTTAAATACCATCTCTCACCTAACAGGCAACCCTAAAAAAGAATCCAAGACTCCTCATATTTAACATGCAAGTCCTCTGTAATATGTTATCACATTCAGTCTGATTTGTAATCAGCTATGGCTTGTTATTACTGGTTTTATTTAAAAAAAAACTTCCTTAAAAAAACTGCTTGTATAAATGTTAGTATAAGTGTAATGTTTTCAAACAAATTTTCATTTCTAAATGCTAAAAAAACCCTTTTTAAAGGAAACTGGCTAAAAATTATTTAAAACTCATTTCTTAAAATGTAAAATATCGGCTATAATAACTGTAATTAAAATTAATTTTTAATTAGTTTTGTTCGAATAGTTTTAATAATTATATTTTTACCATTATTAGTATTGCAAAGCTTATTCCCCTTCACCAACTTTGATTAAATATGCTCACCGGAAAAAAAGCGCATGATATGAATGGGTTTATTTTTTGAGTTGAGAGAGGGGGGTGGGGGGCGTTAAATGCAAAAAATGAGAAACAAGTGGGCGTCCAAAAGGGCGAAACAGAGGTACATTAGTGTATTTTGTATTTATCTCTATTGAAAATTGCCATTCAGATAATTTTTCCAGTAGCCCCATGGCTACCATGGCTGTCCGAAACGTCTCATTGCCCTTTAGCTTTTGATAAAGTTTTGATTTTTTTTATACAAAGAAAAGAAATTACTGCAAACAAATTTGAGCCCAGTACTCAAGGTATTAGGCACCCCTAATTGAATGCCCTCACCTCCCTCTTCTACAAATTTGAACCCAGCATTTAATTGAGGGCCAAGTGAAAATACAAGTGTTTCCACAGAATTCAAGGGGATAGAAAGGAAATCGCTGTGCTTAGCTTCGACCAGCTGGTCACATGATTTTAAATCCCCCCCTCTCCCCTGGAGTTGCGGACTGTGTTAACTGGCGGCAGGGGCGTAGCAAGGGGTGGGTTAGGGGGTCATAACCCCCCCCATGAGAAATTTTTTGCCATATAAAATGTATATTCTTCACTATATTATCACATATATGTATACATATATATGAGTTGCAGTAGTCGTAATCCCCCCCCATGAAAAATTTCTGGCTACGCACCTGATTGGCAGAAAAGCCTCTTTGCGTAGTTTGAGTGACAGCTTTTTCAGCAAATATCTGACAATGATGATGGCGATTACGCAGAGCCAGCTTAGAAGGAGGAAAAAAAACCCGATTATTTAAGTAAGATGCAAAGTGAAATGGCGTAGCTCGATGATAATATTTATGTAGGATAATAAATATTTCAATCAAAATGCTGCAGAATATTTTTGTATTTATCACCCTAATGTTTATGTCATAGCATTTATTTATAGTAACGTGACCAACATTTTTATTTTGAGGCAGCTAGTTAATTTTTAAAAGTCAAATAAAAGCAGAAACTAGTGCAAAACAGTATTCTGTTTTAAAGCTTTTTATAGAAAACAGTTTTGTTTTCATTGAAGGAACAATTACTATTCATAGTAATTCTTAGTATTTAAATATTTGCTTTCAGTATTCAAGGCGTCCTCGAAAATAAAGAACATCTGTTCATTATATTTATTGTGAGATCTTCACTTTTGCTCCACTAAGAAAGTTATTTTCTTTAATATGTTCCGACTGAAAATCAGCTCTATTAGTTTCCGACCGATCAACAAAAATCGCTACTTTTGACAAGCGCAAATGTTAAGTTTGCTCTGAATAATGGCCTGACGACACTGTGCTGTTTAGCTTAAAAATGTATGGCTATACCGTATTTACTCGCGTAATAGTCGCCTTCTCATAATTGTCGCACCCCCATTTTGAAGCAGAAAAAAATAGCTTTAGAGTTCCAAAAGTGAATATTTGTTTACAACGAATGAATGTGTAGTAAAACTGTAACAAACGACGATGACCATCGTGCTTACAATTCTCTTTTGTTGCTTTCCCTTTTGAAAGAGACTTACCATAAATCTTACCGTAAACACTTCAAATAGTGTCACTTCCGCATTTTATATAGAATGCGTCAAAAATACCGCAATAGACACGGCTATCCCGAAATATGAGATGGTCTATTCTCTAATCAATGGTTTAGGGGGGAAAGCAGTCATTAAATCCTCTTTCGTAAAATACTTCTGAAACTCCTGTCAAAAAGCCGACGAAAAATAATCAGTGATCGGTATATTTACTTTGCATTCATACTGCCTCCCAGGGGTTGAAGGTTCCGTGCTCGTAGCGTACGTGCTCATAAGCGTACACCCCATCAAGCGTGCTTGTAGCGTACATGTGGTGCTCGTAGCGTACATCTTCCCCGCCACCTGTTTTCGCCACAGTAATAATTGAAAAGAAGAAATAAAAAGGCAAATCCAGCTAAATATAGATCTACTTTAGTAGTGGCCATTTTAGTCCACAAAATTGTAGATTTCATTACTACTATTTATTTTGAACAAATAAGGTTTAAATCAAGTCAAGAAAAAGTCATTAGAATTTTTTTTTTTTTTTTAAGGAACTGTTTTACGGCCGATTCCCAATTATAATGAAGTGTTTAAAATAAAAAATTGTATCAAGTGGTGTATATTTCAGAATGTCTTTTAGCATGTTCGAATACTCGATATAGCTTCAAATATTAAAAACAGTGCTCTCAGACGCAAAAAGAGGCATTTTTCTGTTTAGTAATATTTTTATTACAGTAATATTTTTTTATAGACATAAATGTCGAATACGTGACTGCGGCTTTTCTAGAGGAAAAATATTTTTAGAAATTTTGTCTGCTTCAAAACGGGGGTGAAACTATTATGCGAGGGCGACTATTACGCAAGTAAACACGTTATGTTTAATTATAAAAAAAATAAATAAATAATAACGAAATAATTTTGTTTTCTTTCTTTCATTTATTCTGAAATATCGTTAAAAGATCCGCTAAAAAAATGCGGATCCGGATATTTTTTTTCATCCGTGGATACGGATACGGATATGGATATCCGGAACACCTCTAAAAATAATCATATATCGATGTCTTTCAGTGTCCAGAATCCCCCTCCTCCCCCAAACCTACTGAATTGCTACGTTACTGAGCTCGATCGGATTGAGGGAGACCTAGCGTTGAGCTATGGATTATTATTACTGGTTTTCTTTTTATAAGTGCAAGAGTTTATTCTGATTCATGGTAATTTTTCTTGTTAGCTCTTTGTTTTTAAATAATAAATTTTAAAATAAGGAAGATTTATAAGTATATATATTTATATAATATTTTTATTTCTGAAAATAATCAATTTAAACATTGGTACTCTTATTTTAAAGATGCCTTTTTAAAAATTAAGTTATGGTATTAATAAGTCAAAAACAAATTTTTAAAAATCTTTTTTAGATTAAATGTTAGTGTAATTGTAATGTTTTTAGACAACTTTTTAAATGCTGAAAAAAAAAAAGCAAGACTTTTTGAAGGAAACTGGCTTAAACTGATTTAAAATTCATTTCTTAAAATGTAAAATATTGGGTATATATAATTGTGATTAAAATTAATAGTTAATTAGCTTTGTTTGAATAGTTTTAATAATTATATGTTTACTATTTTTGATATTGAAAAGCTTATTGCCCCTCACAGACTCACAGCTGGATTCTCCGCTCGTCGTTAATTTTTTGCAGTCGTTAACTTTGCCCCGCCTTGAGGTGGAGTTTTAAGGAGGAGCGTCAAGGGGTTCATGTGATTGGCTAAAAGACCTCCCGTTTCCCTCCGGAGTTGTTATCGCAGTCGGTAACCAAACAACTGGTTCTGCCCAGTTGGTAGCTAACAACCGACGATTTCGTGAACCACCGGCAGAGAATTCCACCCTTTGATTGAACATCTGTAAGCCTTCTGATGAGAAAGCTTAAATTTTCAACATCACCTCATTAATGCAAGGGAGTATATTTTATTTATTGGGAATTTGGGTAAGAGGGCTGTATAAAAAGTAAAAGTTTGTATTTACTTACATTTAATTTCCTGAAAATTTTATTCGACACCATAAAGTAACTTTGTAATTAATTATATATGTCTAAGATCAATATTTAAAGAAGAAAACCCTAGGTCAGTGCTTGTAAGACATCCTCTCTAATAGGGTATAGGGCTGGAAGAAATAATGATTTTTATTTAATATTAAAACTATAAAACTTTTTACTTTTAGTGTACGTTATCATGTGAGTTATTTTCATTTTGTGTTTAAGGCAGATCTACATGAGGGCTGCCTGCTTAATTAAGGCATGCCTTGAGCGGAGAACTTTTTGAGGGGTTCTAGCGCTTATTCAGGTTACAACTACTGAAAACAGTCGCGCTGTAGGCCAGAACCCTAGATCTACATACTTCAGCCCTTTACCAAATTGCCATTAAATTAGTAAAAAGTATTCATATTATAATGTAAAAAGTTAAAAATAATTTTTTAAGCTTTATAAGATAAATTTATATCTTATAAAGATCTTATACAATATACAATCATATGTATTTTTGTTTGGCGTCCAATTATTTCTAGGAATCCTATGCATTCATTCCGCCCTTCTGTATACAAGGAACCTGTATACAAGGGCGGTTCTACAGTTGCAGTCTGGGAGGGGGTTTATAATTTTATATAACACCCCCCCCATTTATTTTATAATTTATATAAACTCAGTGCCTCAGAGAAGGAGTGACTACCGGGGGACATAGAGAGGAAAAGGGTCACCTTTGACTGCACAATACACTTCATATATGTGAATAAAATGTTTAATCAATCATCAAATGTGAAATAAGTGTTTAATTAATCATATAATTGATGAAGTATGTAAATCCCAAAAGTAATAACCATGCATCTTCGACCCCATCGATCAAAATTGTTCCTCCCCCCCCCCCCTACTAAAATTAGACGGGCTCGGGCTCTGTAATTCGCGATTGTGAATTTCCTATGCAGAAGTATTTTTTTCACTTTCGTTTTCAAAATCCTGGGAGGGGTAATTACCCCCCCCCCATAAAACCGCCTAATGCCTGTACACTTTTACATTTTCTTCATTCTGGTAGCTTGATTTTTAGTAGGGGTCGCAATACCGAATCATTTAAGCAAAACCGGTATTTCCGGTATTGGCTCCAGACCAATACCGATAATCCGGTATTTTCGATATTTCCGGGATTAAGCTAGCAAATTTAGTATAATAAAGTTAGTTTGCGGAGGAATAGTAAGTAGGTACCTAACCTAAATGAATTTATCTTCTAAATAAAACAAAATATTCATTGGCACAAGGTTTATTATTTGATATGTTGGTAATCAATCAGTTAGTTCTTAGCAATAATTTACTAATACTAAATGCCCGTTTATTCCTTTATTAAAATAACTTAGGTTAACTAGTTCAAATACTTTAATTAAATGTAGTGTTTGACTAGGAAGTAGGATTCCTACTAGGAATCAGTTCTAAAAATAAAATGTTTATCAAACTTAAACATCTCACAACAGTCGCAACATAAACGAAACGAACCAAAAAAATGCACTTCTTATTAATTCTCATAAAACATAAAATTAATAAATTCTCATGAAACATAAAATTAATAAATTTTCATGAAACATAAAATTAATAAATTCTCATAAAACATCTAACTTCACCAAACTAACTTCAACTCACTCATTTGCACCGTTCGCGCCACGCCATTGGCTCGTTCGCTATTCATTGCACGGGACAGAGAGCGGGAAGTTCGGCTACTCCGCTGTCGCCGGATTCATCGGTCTTGTCGTAAGGTGAACGAACTCGCGCGCGCGTAATTTGAATGAAATGGCGCGTTACTTTTTCTATTTGTATTTTATTTATTTTACTAAAACCGAAAATACCGAATATCCCGGTTTTTGTGAAATGAATACCGGTATTAATTAGACCTAAATTTGGCCCGGTATTCCGGTATTTTCGAAATTCGGTATCCCGGTTTGCGACCACTAATTTTTAGCCGGGAACGCAGCACGTAGGCATTTATACAGATAAAAAAATTAATAGTTTAAATAGCAATATATTTTTAAATGATGGTTTTTTATCATTTTAAGAGGTTTCTAGTATAATACATTATGTACACAGATTGCTTGCACACCTTTAAACAAGAGAACAGCAATAGGATGACCAGCAACTCAATTTTCTTGCTAAAGAAGGTGGTTTTTCCCCCATATTTTATGGTTTTCTAAACTACGATTTTGTGGACTAAAATGGCCGCTACTAAAGTAGGTCTACATTTAGTCGGATTTGCTGTGGTGAGAACGGAAACAGGTGGAGGGGGAGATGTACGCTACGAGCACCACATGTACGCTACAAGCACCCTTGATGGGGTGTACGCTATGAGCACGTACGCTACGAGCACGGCACCGGGTTGAAAGCCTGGGTGGTCAAATTGTTTTTATCTGTAAATTGCCATTCATTTATTTGGCTTTTCCCGTTCTTTTGAACAAAATATTGCAAGGAAAGCAGATGCATGATTTTTATGCTTTTTTTCTTATCAGAAACAGCTCACAAATGTATTTTTCTAATTATTGTCCTGGTTGGTTCATATTACTTACTTTAGGTGCAACATGCTTAAGGCAGTTGTTTTCTGTGTTGTTCCAAATCAGTATTTTAGTATATATGAATTCTGTACTATTTGAAATCTTTACGTTCTAAATGATATATGAACTCTGCAAGTGCATTGAGCAGTAAATAATATGAATAAAGTACAGACTATATTTTGTTGATGTTCTAATTCTTCCCCCCCCCCCTCAAATTTACAAATTATGTCTTATAAGAGAAAAAAGGGACGAGGAGCTTTTTACTAAAACTAGGTAAGGAGTCTTTAATATTGGCTTTTTTAGCTTCAAAGTTCCCAAAAGCTTACCCCAATCTTAAAACACACGCATATGGTGAGCGGAAAGAACAACACACGCAAGAAACGACACAAGAAAACTAGTACATGGTCTAGGGCTCCTAAAATTTTAAGGGGCGATTGTTAATATAATTTAAGAGAAGATTACTTAATCAAAATTATTTTTGGTAACAAAGGCCATGAATTCAAAAATATTTATATCAGCAAAGGAAAAAGAGGATGATAAATCACATCGAATGCGTTGAGCATGCTGTGCCCCCAAAAATCTTAATTAGGCTTTGCCATTAACATAGTTATTCATGATTATTAAAGCGCAACTATAAATTTCGAGAGGCAACATTCCCCCCACCCCAACACACGCACAAAACTTGAAAGATAATAAATTTTATTTAATGACCAAACATTTTATTTTTACTATAAGATACAGTAATAAAGTTTATTTTATAATAATGTGTTTAGATTTTAAAGTTTTCATGAACTTAAAAAAAAAAAAAAAGATCATAAAACTATTCCTTCCGAGTTCAGTTTTATCCCCGGTCAGTTTTTATGACTTAAATCACCTTATGTTAATTGCGTTACATTCACATTTTATTCACTTTCACAGTAACAAGACAAATTAAACACTTTTTGATTAGAAAAAGTAATCTTTTAAATGTATATTTTTAGTGATGTGTATCACTACATGCTTTTTAAATATCTTATGCATTTTATTTCATTTATTTGACTACATTTTAAATGCTTCCAGATAAATGATCACAATTTTTATCCGCTTTTGAAGAACTCCCCCCCCTCACACACACAAATAAATAAATTAATTAATAAAAAACTCTTCTGAACAATAGTTTTGCTATAATTATTTCTATTGGTATCAAAATACAACAGAATTTTACAGTGTAAAATGATTCATACAAATAATACATGTTCTGTTGTAGATTAGGCATTAACAGAATTTCTTTTTGATTTTTATCTAAACAAGCACTTCCTCTCGAAAATAATCAATTAAAGAAATACTTAAACTCGTTACGTAACTTAATTCATTAAATTTATTATAATTTGTCACTTATTTCATTTGGTTGTTTTGTTGAACAAGAACGATAATTGATAATCCAGAATTGGCCATACAGATTTAACGGGCACAATCATCGTGTGTACATGTTTATCTTAGATCCATAGTCCGATTCCCTATCAATGGCCTGTTTCTACCTCGAATTAACATTAAAAAAATCAGTGTTATTAAAGCCCATCCAAATAAAGCAATAATATAAATATATATAAGAATTTTCCTATCTGTGTTTGTGTGTATGTTCATTAGATACAGGTGCCTAGACAGTTTGTTGGATCTGGACTAAATTTATCACTAGTCTATTGAGCGATTTCCTTCTGTGTCCATCGTTGCTTCCCGGCAATGGTTTTTGAAGGAGTACGCTGTGGCCTCAGTGGGACTAACGAAGCCGGGAAACAACGGCGGACACAGAAAGAAAGACACTGCATTTGCCTCTTTGCAACGGTGGAAAGAGAAGCAGACAATAATTTTTAGGCTCGTTTAGGCTCGTTAACACCTGCAACGGGAGTTTATCTTTGTGTGTGTGTAAAAGGGGGTGGGCGTACACTTTTTTTTATTCTCGTAAATGAATTTCAATTTACAAAAGAAATCAATTTTTAAGTCTGAAAATTATAATTCCGAGGGGCGTTTTTTCCTACATTTCACACACACACACACACACACACAGATAGAGAGAGAGGGGAGGGGGGGGGGAGATAAAGAAAAAAATGTCAAGTACAGAAATGCAATGTGGAAACAAATCTCAAGAGTGTTGTGTATCGTGCTCCAAAGTTGTGCTGAATAGTGTGCAGGTTTTTTATTTTTATTTTTATGCATGTAATTTTATTTTTTTCATGTAATAAATGAAATTTAAACGCAAAGCTTTAATATAAATGATTTATCTACACATATAATAAGAAAACGACAAAACGCATATTTATACAAGTAAATTACATATTTTTGACATTTTTGCCAATATCTGGCTTTTAAAATTCTTTTGACTTTGTTATATCAGTAATTTCATTGAGTGGTCAAAATAATTTTCAAAATCAACTGATATGAAATTATGTAAATAAGAAAGAAACATTTTTCAAAACACTGAAACACTTATCTTTAGCATAGTTTTTCTTTCCATGTAATTAATTTATTCTTTGTAAACATTCAGTTATATTGATGGAATTCAATTACATTGACAAATGTAGGTTTACAGACTGGCCACATGCAAGCTTTCTAGCATTTTTAAAATGTTAATAATTTTCTCATTGTTATTATTAAATGGTATGGTCAATTGATAAATGAACACACACACACAAAAAAAAAAAAAGAAAAGAAGAAAATTTTGAATAACCGAACAAATTTCAATCTTTCAGAATACTGTATTCAACAATGTAAGTATTTAATAAGCATGCAATATTTCTCTGAAAATCTAACGGAATATTGTTTTGGTGAATAAAAAATTTCGTTTTACAGTATTCTAAACTTCTGGCATTATAATTCTTCCTGTCCTATAAAATTTCTGCTCACTTGATGTATTTCTATGAATTTCCGATTACAAAAGTACTTACACATTCCACAACCAACTATTAACTCTGTAAAAAAATATCGCTCGAATTTGCTGATTTTTCATCATTTAAAATTCTACGGGATTCCTTGTGTTGATAAAAATGATCCGATCAGAGATAGTACATTAAAACTTTATTGATTTAAAATATTAAAACCCTTTAAATATTTACATAACGGGCTTTTAAAAACAGTCCAACTTGATACATCCAATAACGCACTGTTAAATTTGTAAAATGCGTTATAAAATATTAACAATTAAATAATTGATGAACATTTTCAGATGGCTGAAGCATGAGTGCCCAGCGTTCTGGCTTACTGCGCAGTTGTCGATCTGGAGTTTTGGGAGGTTTTTCCCCAGATGTAACGTAGATACTCGTTAGGCCTCCTTAAAAAGTGCTCGCTCAATACATTTTTCTCTTTGGAAGATAGCCCTAGAATGCTCTGCCTGAACAAAACAACAATATTAAATAATTGCGGGGATATTGTTTCTTTATCGTAGAAGAGGAAAAAAATCGCCCATCAACATCTTGTTTTCTTCCAGCACTTTACAAAGTTTCTGCAATTCACTTTATTTATGAATTTAACTTTGAAATCACCAAAATAAAATAAAAATGTTTAAATAAAAAATGTTAAGAAATGCAAGTTTATTCCGGTTGTAAGTTTGAATTGAAGCATTTAATTTAAATGCATAATTCATTTGATAAAACTTATCGTAATCAGTATTTTGTTTTGAAGTTTGTGTTATGTTAAAGGAAGTCAAAATTTATAGTTTATTCTAAGGAAAATACATTCTTGAAAAAACTTTCCGCTATACGCGATATCTGCAAAAACCTTTTAATCTCTCTAAAAATGTAATTTCTGCTTACATTAATAATTCATATGTATTTGTATCAAATTGTCTCCTTAGAGTATTTATTATTAAAGCGGACTACACTCGAGATTTTTTCTTTTTTTTTGGGGGGGGGGGAGGAGCGGGAACATTATTTGTTGATAAAAAAATTGTTATATTTTTCATTTTCTTTCTAGGTTTGGTATTATGAAACACATTTCGGAAGAGGGGCAAAAGTTTTGTTATGCCACTACTGACTGCTGTTCATAAGTTAAATGAAGGGGGCATGGCCATTTGATTAGACTAAATAAATATGATAATCAAAAATTTTGACCCTAGTAGCCCCCTTGCTCTACTTCCTGTGCGTCGTGTAGTGCAAATGAATGCCTATATATGTATATAATTTAAATTGTATCGTTACTATAGTAATTACTTAACTATAATCAGTATTTTAATTTTTGTTCGATTATTATAATGTCGTACTTTTAAAATTACAGAAGAATTCATTAATTTTCTTTTCATAAGAATGAGTATGATTTAAAATTCCCTCAAAACAGTTTTAGTTCATATTAAACCAATAGCTTTTTCCTAAGTAATGAAAAAATGGCTTTGAATTCAAACCCATGGTCAAGTATTCTTCCAGGTTGCACCTCAACCGGGCGGCGACTGACTGGCGAGTCGTTTCTCTCGGAAGGGGGGGGGGAGGCTTTGTGCGTGCATGGACAAACGCACAAAATACCGGAGATAAAAGACTTAAGCCGAAATGGAATTCAAGATAACTTTCCTTAGGAGTTTCCGACAAGTACAGAATTCGTTAAGAAATAATTATTATAGAAAAAGCTGAATCGTGGTGGTCCCTTTTTGAGCAAACCGCTTTCATTTTATACAAAGCACGTGAAAAAAAAAAAAAAAAGAGTTGCGCGCCGGGTTTGACTTATAATATTCATAATTTGGTGTTGAAAAATGACTTCACATCAAAATTTACTCCAGACTGCAAAAATATGGGACATTAGGCACAGAAAATTCGATGTAGACCACTTGAAAACCGTACTAGGCTTTTCAAATTTTTTTGCTGTGCTCAATAACAAATCAGGTTAAGGATAGAAATTTGCGTAAGTACAAAATGAACATGGATAGAGATCCTGATAAGTTATTGGGGCCCCAAGACTAAAATTTGGGGTAGGCTTTTATGCAGTGTAAAATAAATATTTGTCCGAGTTCAATTAGTTCTTGTTATTTTACTGCAAACATAGTAAATCTGAAATTACAACTTGACGGTACACTTCAATTTACTCTCCTTTGAACTTCACAAGACGTTTGCCGTAGATTTGTATAAAATATAAATGTAAATGATTTGTTCAGCCTGGTACTATAAAATGAGTCCATGTATGATCATTATTTTACTTTACTTTTAGGCACTATCAGCTAAAACAATTTTAATGGTAAAGTTCTCGAAAATTATATTTTAACAGGGCAGCTTATATATATACAAGGTGAATCTAAACTCTTGGACAAAACTTTAAGAGGTGGTAGGGCACATAATAAGGAATCAGAATCACATAGCAATATGGGGTCAGCAACATCGTCTTCATGTAGCTGTTAATAATCACTTTGGAAAAAGTGCTGAAACAACAGAGCACTTTCCGACCATTGTTCGTCAGAAACTAATGTATTTTTCTCCGAAAACAGAAGACTAAAATTCATAGTTTAAAAATTCTATTTTATTTCATGGATGAAATGTTTGGAGACGAACCTATTATTTATGAAACTTGGTTAAGAAATTAGACGAACACTTCAATACTTTTCACAAAGTGATTATTACCGGATAAGTGAAAAATGCGTTTTTTGACCCCACATTGCTATGTGATTCTGATTCCTTATTATGTGCTCTATCACCCCTTAAAGTTTTGCCCAAGAATTTTGATTCACCCTGTATGTATACATATATATATATATGTATGTATATGTATATGTATATGTATATATACAAGGTAAGCCTTCATTACCTGGAAAGTGAAAGTACTTTCAATCTTTAAGCAAAATATGGCTATATGTAAAATACAGCTCTCCTGTCAATAGTCAATTTCATACTCAAATAGACTTTATAAAGCAGTATTTCATAATTACTTATGTAGATAAATCATCCAATAACTGTGCTTTTATTTGTAAACAGTTACATCATAGCTTGTTAGCCTCTACAATTGTAAATAACAGTATCTATTCCTCTACTAATCTTTCTACTGTAGTCTGTAACAAAAAATTCTGGCTTTCTATAAACTTCTCAACCTACAACACAACAATCTACACTATCCTTATATTGTACTATTCCCTAAATTTCATAAATCTCCTTTAAAGTTTCGAACTGTTACAATAGGATGTAATACATATAGCAATGTAGCAAGTAAACTCCGATTAAAGATATTGTTGTTATGCATGAGTATTATATAAAACGCAAGGATTACTCTATAGGAAATAGTTATGATCTACGCAATACAATATGTAATATTAGTAATATTACCTCTTTATACACCTATGATTTTAAAGATTTGTTTAACAATATTCCTCTTGACGACCTTTACAATGTAATTAATGAATTATTTGAAACTTGTGTTAAAAATATTAAGCTTCCTTCCCATGTTGATGTACTTATTTCAGTTGTCTGATGAGCTTATTTCAGTTGTCTTTCTAAATTTATTATCTATAATAATTATATTCTACATAACAATAAAATATATCTACAAATTCATGGTATACCACAAGGTGGTTCAGCATCTAGTTACCTTGCAGATCTATACTTATATTACTATGAAAAAGAATATACTAATACACATATCATACTTAAACGATATATAGATGATATCTTACTTGTAAACACTACTAATAATAATAACATTATCTTCCCAATAAAATATTCTTCTGCTCTGGAATTAATTAAAAATGATATGCATAACAATTCTGTTAGTTTTCTAGATCTAAGTATCTCCATCACTCCTAGAAATAACCTTAGTTTCAATATATATGATAAGAGAAAAGATTTTAGCTTTAAAGTAAATAGCTTTACTCATTTTTCCTCCTGCTTACATAAATCTGTATTCCGCAATATCATCTATAATCACTGCTGTAGAATCAAGTTTCTATGTTCTGAAGATTACAAAGTCTTCAATTTTAAATCACTTTTTCTGTCAGTTAGACAATACAACTTTCCTACTAAGTTCCTAAAATCTATTATATACCATTCTTGATAATGATGTGTCTAATGTCTTGTTAATTTACTGAAAGTTGGGTGGGGTTTTGGTTTTAAGGTTGTAATTGGATGGATGGGTCGGGCGGAGGAAGATTTTCTCATAAAAAAAAGTAATATGTATAAAAACAATTTGGATGTGTATATGCATGCATATATATAGAGAGAGGGATTTAAAAAAAATAAAAAAATAAAATAAAAAACGGCGTTCCTATATTGTGATTATTCTGTCCTAAACATTATTTATTTATTTATTTATTTTTTCTTATTTACTAGATTAATCTTCTGTCATACAATAACTTATTATTCATACTTTGTCACTAATAATAATCATTATATTTTTAAACAATATGTTATATTTAATTTGGCTATACTATCTATTTTATTCAATCATTTTAATTTATTATTATTCTATATATATTTAATTATATTAATATACCTGGATATTCTTAAAATTTAATAATATTACCTTTTAGTATTTGGCAACTCCTATACTTTCTTCTTTCCACTTTTACACTTTTATTTTGTGGCAACACCATTTTTCACTTTTTACAATTCTTAACATTGACAACACATATTACTTGTTCAAATGAGATTTCCATGTGCTCAGGTCTGGTATGTAGTTTTATAATTGCTATTTCTAATTTTTGTTATCTTTTTGATTTCTTCTTTCCTTTATATAGTAGGGTAGGGCCCAAAACGTGTGGAGCTAATATCTCTTTTGATATGCCATACAACCGAAACCCTACTAAACATAAATTTAAGATTAAAAATTAATGGGGGTGAGAAGAAATAATGACCCCTTTATGGTAAAAATGCTTCGCCATACTAATCGCCGCCCTCCATTGAAACTTCTCTTGACCTGACTCTGTTCATAGCAAATCATTTTCTAAACTAAAATATTTCCAATCGGTGCAAATAGTTACAATTTTTCTTAATGTGGTGAAATTTCTTTATCATACTTTGAGTTAGGGAGAGGGTTAACCCTCCTTGCAAACGCCACCAGTCATAATTTAATATATATTGGGTGAGTGCAATAGTTCTATCCGTTTTTATTACCCATAAACAACGGCAAATAAACGCAAAATGACAGTACCTATTATTGTGCCTAATCCCATTCCTATCTATGGCCTCTTGTCATCCTTCTGGTAGAACATGAATCCCATGATGGTAAAATTCCGGAGGTTCCGAGTCAAAAAAGTCTTGGACGGAAGTTTTCACAATATCAAGATCATCAAAGATTTTCTGACGGAAGGAATTGTTCAACGCACAAAACAGGTGATAGTCAATTGGTGCCAAGTCAAGAGAGTAGGGAGGGTAGGGTGAAACTCCCAACCAAAGCAGAGCAACTTTTGTCGAATGAAGACAGCAGCATGCGGCCTGGCGTTATCGTGATGAAGGATAACACCGGGACGATTGATGAGATCTGTCCGCTTTGCTGCCGAATTTGAATGCAGCCTGTCTAACTGTAGACAGTAGAAGGCAACACTGATGGTTTGGTTGAGTGGCAGAATCTCCCTGTGAATTATTCCCTGAACATCCCACCACACACTCAATAACACCATCTTGGGATAAAGTTCAGCTTTCGAAGTCGATGCAGGCAGATCAGAAGGGCGACACATAGTCCTACGACCTTTTACGTTACGGTACATTACCCACTTCTCATCTACTGTCACAATTCGTATCAAGAATGTGTCATTTTTGTACCGGGAAAGCAAGTTAACACAGGTGACGATTAGGTCATCCCGTTGATTAGCTGTCATGTTATGTGCAACTCAACGATCCAACTTTCTCGTAAAACCAAACGTAACCAGCCGTCTCTCGACTGTTGTCCAGTGTACGTTGAAGGTCTCCGCTAATTCTTGCACGATTTTGTTCCGGTTGTTTCTTATGGCTTTTTCAATATCGTCCTCTCCAACGCGCGTGTGATGGCCGTCCACTCCTAACCTGATCGTGGCAGCTTCTGTCTCCTTCCCTAAATTTACAAACTATCGACGACATGTGCTTTCGTCTATTGCATCCTCCCCATAAACTTGACAAACATTGCGACATGCTGCGGCTGCCGTACTCTTTTTATGAAACTCGTATAGCAAATAATGTCTTATTTGCTTCTTCTCTCTTTCCATGTTAAGCCCTCTGATATTTTTTTTTAATGATTAATTTTGTGAGATACGATGCATTTGTATGTGACGCATCCACACGTTTGATTGGCCGACGATTTGCTTCATTACAGTATCATGTGTGACGTCAATTCCATTGCAAATTTGCGTATCCATAAACGGGTAGATCTTTCGCACTCACCCAATATTTACGGGGGTTCTTTGAGACTGTCAAACATTTTAGTATTAAATTTATAAAAAAATATTATAATACTTAAAAAAGAACGACACTACACAGGAAAAGCTAGGACACCGAGCTAGGAAAAAGCTGAGGACAGCCCTTGCGACCCACCAAACCACCCGCCCATCGGGTGTTCACACGACCGCACGATGCCCCAGTCCGGCACTGTTCTCAAGTATGTCTCGCAACCATCCCTAGTTCGTGTTAAAAATAATTTGCGAGGAGATTCCGTAGCATGCAATTATATTTTGATATTTCATACCCGGAAGTAAATATGAAGCAAGGACTCATCCAAAGGGAGGGCGCAAGGGTTGCGCGTCCCGACCGAGAGATATATATTTACACTAGATAAAATGGCTTTCTTACTTGACAGTGGCATATTTCATGCAATTCTGATGGTATTCAAGTTTTGCCTCCCCCCCCCCCCCAAAAAAAAAAGAAAAATTCTAGATCCGCCATTGATATGAAGACAATGTGCGAAACCGCGATAAACGTGAGACGACTGTAAATTATTTACTTCATACAAGAAAGTCAAAATAAAGGGATTTTGGGCGTCAGACAATATGCGAGACGAGACCGCAAGATGATACCTCCAAGTGCGAGACGAGACCGCAAAAATGATATCTCCAAGTGCGAGACGATACGAGACCTGGGCTATTTCTCGTCTCGCGTCCATCTCTAATGACCATTCTTTGTTCCATAGTTTGTGTTGTGGTCGTTGATTAAGCAAATGAAAAGACTATCGCAAAGTTAGGTCACAATAAGTAGTGTCTTATTGACTTTAACCTGTTCGCTCCCATCGTTACAAGGAGGTGATGGTAGCGATTCTCTCTTCTGTTCTCATCGTTGCTTCCAGACCTGGTTGTTTCAATGCTCTTGTTTCGCTGCGTTGGGCTACATCAGGGTCGGCCCAAGGGGGGTGCGAATGTAGGCGATCGCCTAAGGCCCCGCTCCTGGGCCATTTTATTGCTATCTCATAAGACATGATAGAGAAGAGGCACCGCTCTTGCGCTTCGCCTGAGGCCCCGCACGCCCCTCGGGCCGTCTCTGGCTACATCGTAAGCATTCAAGGGGGTATAGAAGGGAGAATAGCTGTCGTCACGTCCTTGCGACGATGAGATCGTACTTGTTAAACGCTTCTTTTATTGCGTTAATCTAGCAATAGAAATCTATACCCCTTTTAAAAGTGCAATATAAGAAATAACCATGCAAAATTACAGTACATTGTGTTGGTGATCATAACGCCAAACACATGTGCTGTAAATTTCAAGCACTTTGAATTTTCAAGCACTGTGTTGTAAAGGGTTGGAACTATGTCATGCTGGCACAACAGCATATTGTGCTGTTAATTTACATAACCGTGTTGTAAAATTACAGCACACTATTTTCAAGCACCTGTGTAAATTCACAGCACTGTGTTGTAAAATTACAACACTTCATTTTTGAAGCATCTATGTGAATTTACAACACTGTGTTGTAAAATTAAAACACCCCATTTTTCGAGCACTTATGGAAATTTACAACACCATGCTGTCAAATTACAGCAGCTGATTTTTCAAGCACTGTTGCGCATTTTTACAGCACTTGATTTTTCAAGCACTGTAATGCATTTTTACAGTTCTTGATTTTTCAAGTGAAGGCAGCGAAGTGCTTTAATGACGATGCTTTCGCCATCTGTTCGTTTAAAATATAGTTAGTTCATTATAGTGATTATCCATATGAATTATTCATTAAATTAGATTATCTGTAATCTTCAATGAATATTTTTCAACGCTCATTTTAATTAAGCATAATTTTAGTTGGTACAGCTTTAGTATGGTCGCTTTGGCGCACTTTTTATTTGGCGACTTTTTCTTGGCGCGATAAAGGATGCCATTGTGGTAACCCCGCCGTTTGAGATCGGAAGTTAAGATATGGTAAACCTAAACCCGGCGGTTTGTTTCCGGAAAATGGGGATGACAATGTGCTTTATGGTTTTATTTTAATGGCTTTATTTTACATTAAATTTTATTATTTAATTATTTTTGAAATTTAAAATGGATGTTCAGGTTCACACTGACTATTTATATACAGTTTTGTATGAATAAACATTCTTTTGACAGTACGTTTCAGATTAATATTTTCGTTCTCGATTGTTTATTTGTTAAGGGTAGAAGCAACAAATAATTACGTTAATATTTTATACAGTGAAATAATTTTAGATATTTTGATTTTATTATTTCCATATTGCAATAATTTAGCGATTTTAATCAAGGTATGTCATTGTTTGTTTTTATTTGTTATGATTTCCTTTGTTTATTTGTTAAGGGTAGGCGCAACAAGTAATTTCGTTATTAATATAATATTTGATATTTTGATTTTATTATTTCAATATTGCAATAATTTAGCGGTTTTAATTAAGGTATGAGATAAGTATTGTTTGTTATGATTTAAACTAGCTCTTTACTTTTGCTTACGTAATCTTTTGTCAGAATGCTAAAATATATTTTAAGTTTTTGTCTTTTTTATTTGTTATTTTTGTGAGGTATTGGCTTTAGAATATTATTTGTTTGCATTATTTAATTTAATCTACTAAAAAGAGAATGAGGGTGCACAACATAAAAAGAAAAGTAATTAAATTTTATTAAACCAAATCTATATGTACATGTAAGCTTGTTACCTGTTTAATTTTTTTTCATAAAAATATTTAAAAGCCATTAAAATAAATCATAGCAAAATTAACGACGACGATCAATTATCTCAAAAACCAGCGCCATCCGATCCGCCATGTTGTTTACAATTGGCAACGGCAAGGCAAACTTGGATTGGCGACAAGATTTTGTTGCCAAATCAAAAAATCCCCAAAAAGGGACCATACTAAAGCTGTTCCTTTTAGTCATTAGGCTATTTCATAATGATCAAATAAAAATGACTAAAAATAAAAGTGTGTGTGATTATTGCAACGCTACACTAGGGCGATCTGCCAAGGGAGTGCCTTGGTAAGAGGACTTTCTAAGGGCTTCTAACGCGTATTCACGTTACATCTGGAGAAAACCTACCAAAACTCCAGACCGTTAGATTGACAGACGCGCGATGGGTTCAGAATCCGGGACCTTCACACTTCGGCCATCCAGAGCCTGTTTATCGGCAGGGCAACCGGGGCACTTGCCCTGGGCCAACCAATTTCAAGGGCCCAAAATTTTTGTACTTTTCAACACAGATTGTTATTTATTAATTCATAAAAAACTTTATAAAAATTCATATAAAAATTTGGATTGTCATTATCTTGAGTCGTAAGCTGATTCTCTGACATTTTACTGTACTAAGGGTCCTCTAAAACCCATGAGCATTCGATCAAAATCCGTGAGCCAGTGTTTGAGCCTCTTTTTGCAAATTTTATTATAAGAAAGTCTCATCAGTTTTAAGATTCGTACTGTAAGTTTTTCGATTCTTTTCATTTATATTTTAAAGGAGTTTAGTATAGAAGTGTACGTATATGTAGTATGTGTCTAGATGTTCATTTGTGAAAATAAATTTTATCCATGTATGCAAAATCATTTAATATTCGTTATTGCAATGTATGTATATATTTAGTATCTAAACTTGATATATATATTTCTGCAGATAAATATGTGCCCAAAACAACTTAAATGCGGACTATGTAATTTCTCGTAAATGCAAAGGCCCAAAAATTTGTATTTGCCCAAGGCCCAATATCGTGATGATCGGGCCCTGCAGCTATCTACCATTTTCAGTGGCATAACCACTGTGCCATGGTGAGGCCTAAAAGTAAAACATACTGAAATGTTAATTTTATTACTAGATCTTCAATTTTGCTTTGGCAGATGAAAAATAAAAGCATAAAAATTTTAAATTATAAATTTAATTTGCATATGAAACACATCAAGGGTGGATAAAAAGGGGGGAGGGGGCGACCGCCCCCCCCCGAGAAAAAAAGAAATTAATGTAACGGATCCTATTTTACTTCCATAAAATGGATGTATATATCAATCTTCTAACTAACCGCCCCCCACCGACAAACTAACCGCCCCCCAGCGACAAACTTGCAACAATCCGCCACTGAAACACATGAATGTAAATTAAGCACTGTAATGTAAATCTGTAAATTTTTTGAATTTTTTCTAAAAAATTTAGAAATATGTCAAGTGACTTTTTAAAAGTATCTCTTAAAAATTATTTTTATTTAAAGAAATAAAACTTTAAATTGAATATATTATTTTACTAAATTTTTTAGAAAAAATGCAAAAAAATTAGAGATTTACATTAAAGTGGCTTAAGGGGACAGCCTACTTTTAAAATGCCCAAAAAATCGATTTTGAGATTTTTATCTCATTAAATAGCTTACTTTATTCTAAAAAGATTGATACCAACCATTTTTCTGTATGACATTTATTTGTTGAGATAAAAAGGAAAATGTAAACGCAAGTTGGGCAGCATGCTGTAGAAGCTGCAACTAAGGTTGACACTCAAAGCATAAAAGAGGGAGAATAGAAATGTACAGAATTTAATTTAGAAACTCGAAGAGCCAGAAAAATGCTCATCAGTTCTCAGTTTGAGGCAATAAAAGAAAACGAAGGCATTGTGCATGAAAGCGGAAAATTTTAAATCGAAATTTCATAAAGTGAAATAAAATCAAATTTTTATGTTGCAAAGTAAAAATATATATATATATATGGATATAATTATTAAAATAACTTCAAAACATGCACTTTACCAATATTAATGCCTTTATATCCTAAAAATGTATCTTTTGTTAAGGTATGTACATATATTTTCATATTTACAATTGTCGAGCTTTTCTTTAGACTGATGTTTCTTAAGCCATATTAAAACATATTTTGGGTTAATCATATTAAGTACTCCGTAAACTTATTCTTAAATAGTAAATGTTTCATTAGAAAATGTTTTTAACTTTTAAAAATTAAAATTTATGTTCCAAAACAACAATTTGAACTTTAATTGGCGTTTTCTCAAAACACTGTTTTTCAAGTTTGCGCGCATGATATTTTAAAAACTATTTAAGATATCAACTTGAAATTTTTGTCAGGCATTTATTCTAATATAATGAACAAAATGAACTAAAATGAAATGGTTGTGTTTCATAGAAAAAAAGTTATGATTGTAAAACTATCAACATTTTTATGGTAATTTAAATTTTCAGATTAAATGATTTTTTTAAATTTAAATTATGAAAATAATTAAACAATTTTAGTTCAGATTGTTAATTTGAATGTCTTGTTTAATTTAGAAAAAAATTATGAGGTTCAAAGGAATTCTAATTGAGATATCTTGCGCGCAGTGGGAAAGTACCCTTGAATTTTTTTTTCCAATATTGTGTGGTAAAATAATATTTTTAAAATTATCACCTTTATAATAAACTAAAATAATATTTTTAATCAATAGAGTAATGTCATAGTAGTTAACCGAAAAAAAAGTTATGTTTCTGCATGCATTCATTATTTTTTTAAAAATTATGAAAGTTGATCTAAAATTTATACATTTTCCCATTCTTAAAACTAGGCTGTCCCCTTAATTTATACTCATGTGTTTCATATGTAAATTAAATTTACACTTTAATATTTTTATGCTTTTATTTTTCATCAGCCAAAACAAAATTGAAGATCTAGTAATAAAATTAACATTTCAGTATGTTTTATTTTTAGTCATTTTTATTTTATCATTATGAAATAACGTAATGATTATTAACTAAAATTATGTTTCATTAAAATGAGCATTGAAAAATATTCATTGAAGATAATAGATAATCTAATTTAATGAATAATTCATATGGATAATCACATAATAAACTAATTATATTTTAAACGAACAGATGGCGACAGCATCGTCGATCGTCATTAAAGCTCTGCGCTGCCTTCACTGTTTCTGTCCTTCCTATCTGAAGTTCATATCATGGTGTAACACTGACCATCCTCAAAAAAAAAAAAAGGTAAACTGTTGTACATTCATTGTAAATTGTAAACAGCTGTTTTATCATAAAGTGAATGCAAACAAAATAAAGTAGTCTTTAATTTCATTAATTCTGTGTTTAAAACTTTAAATAGCCTTTTATTTCTTTTTTTCGTGCGCTCGTATCAGTATATCATCATCGTCATCGTTTTTTTTTTTTTTTTTTTTTTTTGTTTTGTTTTTGATTTGCTAGTTTTGATTTCATTGGCTGGAAAGTGACTACGTGGACGTTTGACATTCCGTTATTTTTAATTGTGTTGCTTTTTTAATGCAAAACTTTGAGGTTGATATTTTGAAAATTATCAAAAAATTGCTGTTGGGTATAAAAATAAGTAAAACTAAAATTAAATATCAGTAAAATTTTTGCTGTTGATCCTTTGAGAGTTCACAACTTAAGACTAATAGTAATTAAACAGTAACTGAAAAAACACTCAAAATACTGGTGTTAAATGATAAAGTAATTAAAAAACTTTGTAAAAAACACACATAAGAAGTAAAAGGAAAGAGGATTGAGGAACGAGGATAACACTAGTAACACTCCTCTTTCCTTTTACTTCTTATGTGTGTTTTTTACAAAGTTTTTTAATTACTTTAATTAAACAGTAATTTTATTGCAGAAAAAAAAATTAATTGAAAAACTTTACAATGTCAGTTCTATTTTCAGAATTTTTTTTGTTGCTATTATCTTATTTATATTTTATAGTTATACATTTTTAACAATAAACAAAAGTAATAAAAATAAGCTAGTTAATAACATAAACTAGTGTTATCAAAATGATTACCTCTATAATTGATTTTTATTGTTAGTCATCTATAATATAAACATAGTGTTTTATTGCCAAGGAAGAAAATATAACTATTTTAAATGTAATTGAAGACTTGTAGTAGCATATTATTTTAAAACTCAACAAAATCCTTCCCCTGGAAAATAAATTATGTACACAGGTATTTATTTTTTTTCATAATGATATCAGAAACTCCCTATGATTAAAAATTTTAATGACATGTTTTTTTTTTCAAAAAAATTCAATTTTATATTATTATGATATTTTAATTAGCAAATAAAAGTTGTTTAAGTGATATGGTCATGCTATATACTTTATGGAAGACCTCAAAACACTGAACAAAATGACTTAAATCTCAACTCTGGGTCAAATAGGTCTTGAGCTGCAGACTTTTAATAATTACTAAACTATGCAAAATTTCTGACTTTTTAAAAATTTCAACTGGGAATTCCATCCCAGAACAGAATAACTATTAGTTATTCTGTTTTGGAAAAACGAATAATCGCTAATTCTAAACTCCTGTTGTCTAAGCGAACTTACTATTTGAAAATTGTCAACTTTGTGTAACACATTTTGAGTTACTTATTTCATATAGTTTTTATTTTGGTGTAATTCTAACTCTTGTTTGTAAATTTCACGCGATTCTAGATACTTGGAAACGCTTTGTTGCAAAGGAATGAATGATTTTATGCCAAATCTGGCAACCATTATGTTTATTTTTTCAGTTCTTTATTAATATCTTCTAAAATAATTCGATTTTCGAAATTTAAGTCAGCTTAGCAGGTTCCTCGGAATTTTTCGAATCTGTGGGCACCTTATTCGAAACTCAAATCACCACGGTTTAGGAGGAGATAGGCCAACAAGCTTTAACAGCGTCAGCGGCAGCGACTTTACTTTTTTTTTAGAATATAGAGAAAAGTCAAAGCCCGTTGTGAAGCAATTACAACGAGGGCTCTTCTGAAAACGTGAAAAGAAGTTTCTCATTCTAAAGATTTCGTTTTGTGTACATAGTTATTCTTATGTCCAAGCAGAAGATTTCTTTGCTTGGCTCGATTTCCTCTTATCAATACTGGATTTATTTGTGAGAAGAAAAATTAAACTGTGTAATATAGAAAAAACAATTTTAAAGCCTTTATAAATAGCGCAGTCTTATCTCTTTTCTTTTTGTAAAGGGTTGCATGACGTAATTTTAAAATTTAAAAAAATGTCCATTTCATGCAGTGTCTGAGGTATTTAACGCTAAAACGCGAACCTAAAAGACAGCATGATACGGAAATAAGACATTCTGAAAGTGAGAACGGTCTAACTTTTCACTTTTTTGATACCGAATGACGCTGACATTTTTTTTTTTTTTTTTTTTTTGTGTGTGTGTGTGTGTGTGTCATTATATTGCAATGATCTCAGGTTAGTACATATATGATGCAAACTTTAAGTCAAGAGTGAAATAATTTTGCTTTTTCTAGATTCTACTTCACTAGAATTAATTCGAATTACACATGTGAGGAAAATTTTCGTTTCCTACTGTGCGGAAAACGGGCACGCAGCTAGTTAATAATAAACCTAGGACCGAAGCTTAGAGCATACCCATTTTCAATATAAAGTGGAATTTATTTTTAACTCAATAATATTTTTTGTACTTTAACTACTTAAGTATTGTTTTTTTTTTAATTTCTCTTAGTTTTTTTCATTCTATTTAAAATATAGAATGATGTGTGTGTATATATTATTCATACCTAATTACTCATTATTAATAGTCCTAAACTTATTGTAAGTTTTTGAATAAACACAAAAATTAGACTAAACAGAAAGTTTACTTTTACTATTAAACTGCTTAGTTTTGCAGTTCCAAGCGGGAAATTTATGAATATATTTAAATATTTATAAATATATGTTCTTGAAGGAATGCTAAATTTTTGGTACATTTTATCCAAGTAAAGAATTCTTCTGAACTTTGTGATGTCAAAGTCATGTTTCTGATCAAGTTTCCCTTGTTCTGACCTTCAAAAGTACCTGTTAAGTAGTCAAAATTTTCATGACTGAAACAAGACATATGCCAGTAGTCCACAGAAAGTAATTCGACATAATTAAGTAACAGTGAAAAATAATCAATATGAAACTGCAGTTGCTGGGTTATACTTAGAGGTATGCTGATGTGTATTTAGTGTTTATCATGAAAAGTGAAACGTAGTACAAAAATTATTGAGATAAAAAATGTTTCTTAAGATGAACAAATCTATAAACATTAAAATTATTTAAAAAATTTTAATACTCCTTTTGTAGCAGACCATGACTATCGGACGGACACTTGGTGCACGTGCCCTGGGCACAAATGCAGAAATAAGCCAAAAAATTGAGTTTAACACGATATACAGAGGCACAAAAATTGAGCCAGCTAAAGGACACAAAATCTGAAAAGTGCCCTGGGCACAAAAGTGTTATAGTGTCAGGCCCTGATTTGTAGACATAAACTAGATATAAAAGGAATTAAAACATTTTAAAATAATTAGTAATAATGTAAAGGTGTTAGAGTTAGTGAATTTTTTTTTTTTTTGAGGAGGGGGGGGGGGGCTCAAAATTGAGTTGCGTCTCGGGCCTCTCAAGAGCAAAATCCGCCACTGGGGGGAGAATATAGGTATTTGCACTGATTCTGTGCTTTCTGGGGGCCTGAGTGTAAAAATTGAAATGTTTTCTGTAAAGGTAAAATTCGCGAAACATTTCTTCCGGGGGAGGGATGAGTGCTGAGTGCCTGTCTGAGATGACCAGTCCCCCCCCCCCCTACAAACATTTATATGGGTGTCAATTACGGGGTCCCTGTGAACAGCAACATGATCATTTTAGGGGGGGTGGTCTGATTTCCCCATCCCCCAGAGTCTGAGTAATTTGGACCCCCCCTAAAAAAAATTTCTGGCTGCGCTACTGTAAGCAGTTGTGTAAAATTTCTATTTTGATGAAGTGTTAAGTTTTATATATTCTTTATAAAGCTCTTTTGTTGAGTTTGATTTTATTGTTAAAGCAATTGAGTGAAATCGTTCAGTGCACCCCCTCACGAAAAAAAAACTAATAGTGTCCTTAGTACACTAAATTATGAAGGGAACTTGGGCTTAGGGGGCCTCGAAAATTTTACCACCAGTGGCTTCCAACAGGCTTGATCCACCTCTGGATCTCTCTTAAGTCATTGGCACTTATCTTCTGCAATCACAGACTGAACAGATGAAATATCATTTTGCAGCAATTCTGAAATTAAACATACTTTTTAGAATGTGAGAAACCTCACAATTTTTATCAACCTTTTATTTTAAATTAAAATATTTGTAGTGTTGAGATTGATCAATTTAATAACTCTGCAAAAATTTTCAGAGCTGTGAATTAAACCCAGGACTGCCACTTAACATGCGAGTACTCTACCACTGAGCTACTGTGGGACGTTTCCCCGATGACAATTTTCACAGAAGAATCGTTTTCACTTATCTTCTGTAATCACAGACTGAACAGATTAAGCATTTCGCACAACGACAAATGTTATGCAAGTCACAGCTCTTAAATAATGAAAGTTATCACTATTTAATTAAATATCAAAATACACTATTGGTTCTTTATATATGAACTTATCATGCACATTGCGAAGCTAAAAAAAAAAAACTCTGCTTTTATTAACGATTATTTAAAAAGAAATTTTCATTTGTAGCTTATTTTATTGCCATGAAATGACTCTTTAATATCAAGCACATTTGAGGTAATCAAGTATTTTTGCAGTAGATATTAAAGTATAAAGTCTGTACTTTTATAATATTTTTTGGATCTTTATGCATTTTCTTTGTAGTATCAAGAAATGCATTGAATAAGTGTATGAATTCATTTTAAAAAATGAATGAAAATACTTGTAATTTTGTTTCAACCAAGTGAAGGTAAATTTTTTTCAAACATAAAAGCAGTAATCTTCCCTAAATAAAGTATCTGTGTCATCATGTCATACACACAGTATCGAAACTTTATTTGGGACATTTGATTTCTATCTGATTTAGGGTACATAATTTCTATATTTCATTGTTACGAAGATTTTCTTATCGTTGAACAAACACATAATTGCATCCAGGCTCGCCTTTATAAATTTGCTTTACGCAAGTCAGGGTGGGCGATGCTGTACACATATATTGATGCTTGCATGCACACAACATACATAATACAAGGCTCAATTTTAAAAAAGTGCAAGAGATCTAATTTGTTGTATTGTGAATTACAACATTAATTACCCAATTTATTGTGAAATTAAGTAAATTTTGAATACTACCACAGTAATTTTATCCAATGTTATTAAATTAATATCAATAGAAATATGGTAAATGTTTCATATAAAATCAAATGATTTATGCAATCTACTTTTCTGTTAATGTTGCATTTTTTTTGTTGACCAATTCCTGTAAAATGTACTAGGGAACTGGGTTTTGTTTAGAAACTGATTTCAAGCATGACTTCAAAGACAAATTGTGTATTATTTGTGGTGTTAAGAGCATGTATTAGAAGCTTAGTCGGGTAGGCTATTCAGGCGATATTCGATAATTTTTAAATGAGGTGCAATCCATCATTCGGATAAATTTCAACAACCGGATGAGCAGAAAAAAATTACCAAATTCTTTTAATAAATATTTTCTGTCTCACTATTCCATTTTATCATACATAAGTTTCCATTTTATCATAAATAATTAGTTATATAAATAATACTAGGCTTTATCACTAAGTTTTTCTTCAGCCCCACCAGTTGTCAAGCGCATTTGTACTCTGAACTGGGAGACGGAAGGTGCCTGGTTCAAACCCATATCCTATCTGCCGTCCTAGCCATTCAGAGTTTTCTGTGGTTTTCTCTGAAACTTCAAAAAATACAAGTTAGGATCCCTTTGAAAGTCCCCCTTGGGGGATAACCCCACCCATTTGGCTTAGGTCCCTTGTGCAGATAATTAGCTGTAATCCCATAATCACGTAAGTTTTTCTTCTATTGGATATTGCTATCAAAAACTTGCAGCTCCACAGTGATCACATTAAGCCGCCTCTACTGTAATTATAAATATTATTAGAATTTTTAATTTAATGTAAAAATTCAATTGAATAAAAAAGCACAAGAGCTGAGCATTTGTGAGGTTCCAAGCAAATTAACTTCCGCATTCATACATAATATGTTAATTCATCATGAGAAAATATTCATCAAATTTAGAATGAAAAGAAAATGTTCAATGTTGCTCAATAGAAGAGCTCATATACTCGTATTACGTAACATTTTACTCAATTAAAATTTTATAGAAAGTTATTGTTTAAATATTCATTTAAAGTTGTTCAAAAACGATCAAAATTAGCTTTGTTAAATATATACTTTTTTGGGGTTTATTTAATCCATTTCAATAAGAGTCAGTATAAAGTACAATTGCAATTATACTTTATATTGAAAGTACAATTGCAATTGTTGGAGTTAAGTTTAATCAACCAGGTCTTGATTCCAATAAATCATGTTAAAAGAATAAAAAGAAATAATTCAAAGTATGCAAATGAGAAATTATTAAGACCTAAAAATTAAAAAGAAATGTTTATCTAAAAATAGTTAGTTTATCACTCATAGCAAATTAGCAAAAATGCTTATTTACTGGTTTGCTCCTAGGTCATTTATTGCTTAGTGCGTTAAAAAAAAAAAAAAAAAAAAAAAAAAAAAAAAAATGCTGAAAAACTAATAATATGCTTAAAATTAAAATTCAAGTAATCTGTGGCTGGGTGGTACAAACTTAAAAAAACTTTAAAAAAAACTGAAATTATGCAACAAGTAAATGCAATATGTCTGTGTCCATTACCTGTATAAACCTGGATTCATAAAAAATGTCTGGATAAATCTAAAAATTATGCCAAAATTTTGGAATAAATTTAAAATTGACTTCTCTCTTGCACAAATCGTCCAACATGCTAAATGTTCTATTTTTTTAGCTTTTGTCATTCTAATTTACACCAGGGTTGCCAGATTGAATTTTCCAAACTAGGCCAAACTTCTAAAATAATAATGCCAAAAAGTCTAAATTTGTTAAATGAAGTCATATAAAAAATGTAAGGAATTTTGTTAATTAATCCATCAATCATTATGGTATCAGGTATTTATGATGCTTGTAGGCTTTTAGGGGTTGATAATGAGAACTGTAAAATGATAACCTACTGATGAGTTAATATCCACTTGAAAACCCCAAGCAAAAGTAGACTCCGCCTGCAACCCTTTTATTGAATTTGGCAAATAGGCAGGGTGATTATATTTAAACTTCCCCTATAAACAGGATTCTGCAGCTAAAGCAGATGAATGGATTGTCACCAAATTTGGTATATAGACTACAAGAAGGAATTTTGAAAAAAAAAATTTAGTTAAAAAAATGTCCACTAGGTAGCATTTTGCATAGAAAACCAGCAAATTTACAATGGAAATGACTAATTTAAAATGCACAAACAATTTCAACATTTATTTCATATGTTTAGAGCATTTATTGTCTAACTTGAGTCATTTTTTGAGCTGATTTCACTATACAAAACGTCATTTAGTGGACATTTTTTGGACTAAACTTTTCAAAAAACTTCCTTGAGAGCATCTCCTATACAGTCCATATGCTAGAATTGGTGGCAATCTGCTACCCCATTTCAGTTGTACAATGCTGTTTACAGGGGAAGTTTAATCATAACCACCCTGTATATGTATAGTTGAACAAAAGCAATCCATATCAAAATGAAGTAAGTGTGTTATAATAAAATGAAACACTTGTGTGATTCGTAGGCCTAGACATGGATGACACAGACATAATAATGCAGTCTTGCCCCTTTTGCCAATTGGCATGTAGTTTGAAAATCCCAGATTTTTGGATACTATGTCCAGAAATAACATTGACGGTTAAAATCACTCAGATCATGATCATGAATCTATCAACTGGATAATTTATTATTGGGATGTCTATAATACCTCTAGTGAAAAAAGTTCTTTTCTATATGAGCAAAAAATATTTACGGATTATTATGAAGTATATTTTATACAGGGTGTCCCCAAAAAGTGGTAACTAGCTTTAATTCTTTATCTATTAGAGATAAGTGGGCAATTTAAATTTACAAAATGCTCTAAATTAGGTTCGAAATAAAACTCATTTAAGAAAAATTCCTCTCATTAATGTTCAAAAAATTACACATTTTTAATTTGTATATAATCCCCCTTGTACAAAAAAATTCCTAGTTAGTAAAATGTGTCCCATACACTAATGAGGTGATGGACAAAATTTCAGCCTTTCATCATAAAACATTTCAGAGATATCTTTAAACTAAGGTGATCAGGGGCACACATGAATTTTAGTGTAAATGCTTATTGCTAGAGTGAAAAAAATTTTTTTTTTAGTAACTTCAGTACGACCCCTGAAATGTGATCATCCAACAAGATGTTTTCCCTGAGAGAACCATTAAAAAGTATTTAATTCAGAGTACTTTTAATCTTCATATCTCTATTACTTTTTAATATGTAATTCTCAAATTTCATACATCACCTCATTAGTGTATGGGGGCACATTTTACTAATTTGTACTTTTTTGTGAAGAGCTCGAATACAAATTAAAAAAGTGTAACTTTTTGAAAATTAACAAGAAAAATCTTTTCTTAATGCAGTCTTATTTTTGATTTTATTTTTAACTTTTTTGAAATTTGAATTTACCACTTACCTCTAATCAGTGGCGTAGCCAGATATCTATTTTTGTATTAATTTTACATGTCAGAAGTTTTTCTACATTTGTCTTTTACATACTGATCACTATTAATTCCTCTGTATCAAAAATGTAGTTGAAAATTTCTTTTAAAGTTTTATATTGGCTCAATCTTCTATTTAAAGAGAAAGTAACTTGATCCAGTAAAGTATGAAAATTTTTTCAAATCTGAAAATATTTTTCAGGGTCACAAATTGCTTCAGGGACAATTCCATATCAAGTCATGGAGTCAAAATGTAATTTGACACCCAAGGTCAGCAGATTTGGATAAAACTTGGTGAGTTTATTCTATATATGGATCTAAGAACATTCACCTAGTTTAACTTATGTCAATTATTTCCTGAAATGTAGTCCTTTTAAGTTTGGTTGAGCACATGTAAAAATTCATGTACATACCTGGAAATCATATATTGTAACTAGGGATGCACCCAATATTCGGTTGGTATTCGGTATACTGCCTATTTGGCAAACAAACCGAATATTTAGTTTGGCCGAATACTTTAATATTTGGCAAACAAATAGTAAACAAATTCAAACATTTGACAATTAGTAAACAAACACATATTTTTTTATACCATGAATAAAAGATATAGTATAGTACCATAGTACTAAATTAATTCAAGTTGTTACTTACTAATATCACATTCAAATTAATTTTAATGTAAGAAAAAACTCTCAGATGTGAAATTTCAATTTTGTTGCTTTTCAATTTTTTCTTGGACACATTACATTAACTTTACTGTTACTCATTTAATTATGAAACAGTAACCAGAAAAAAAACCCCATAATATTAAGTGTTCATAAATATGTAAAGTAAGTGAAGTACTAATTTTTTTTTAATGATGCAGGTAGAAGAATAATCATCATTTCACAAATATTTAAAAAATTGATTAATAATGCATAAAGGAAACACTTGCATATTAAATCTTGCAGCATTTTAATATCTGAAGTTTTACACCTTATGAAATACTAAATATTGTTTAAAACAAACTAATTAAATTAGTCATTGCAATCAAAGTTTAAAGTGGTTTAATAAATTTTAATTAAATATTCGGTATTCATTATTCGGCAAAATATGGTATTCGGTGCATCCCTAATTGTAACCATATTGTTTGCTAGTAAAATGATTATTTCTGAAGTTAGGGAGTTAAAAATTTTAAAATTTCCTCAGATTTTAATTAAGAAGTCAAATACGTGGTTCAATTTGAAATTTAAAGCCATTAAAATAGTTTTAAAAAGCCTTAAATATCAAGATTGAATTTAAGTATTTTTGTATTAGTATTATGTGTGTTTAGAACATTGACTTGTACTGAGAAACTGATGAATAGAGCCTGGGTGTTTAAGCACTAAAAACTTTCAAAATAAGCAAGAATTTATGCATTATAAAAATGAGAAATTTGCAACAAAAAGAAAAAATACATGCATTTATAATTACCTGAAAATTTATTCTGAATCGCAGCTTGCAGAAATTTACATAAAGTAAAAGGCTGTATATGCATTAAACTTGCATATTTTCACAATTACACATAATAAACAAATGTTCTACCTTGTCTTCTGTTGCTTAACATATTTTTATAGATTGAAAATGACCTTTCAACATCAACCGATGTTACTGAAGTATATTTAAAGCTGCTATATCAGACATCTATTATAGACATCTCTATAGAATTTGCATTTCCTCCTTCCATAATACTGGAAATGTTCAATAATTATTCAAAGCCAACATTATCAGCAAGGACTTTTGAGCATTTGCTTTTAACTCCCTGTCCTTTAACACCAGGACACTTTCAACAATATCTTTAAAATTTGTGACCAATTTTAAAGAATTCAGTTAAGGTTTCCTTTTTTTTTTCCAGAGATTTTTTTATAATAGAGATTTTAGAATAGTGAACAGCTATAAATGCAAGGTTTGAATGAATATTTTCTTTTGCCAGCAGTTTTGCTACAAGAATTGAAAATATATCATGTGCAAGAGAGTATACAATGTCTGTAATTTTCTTGAAATTGACACATAATATAAAGTGGCTGATATCCAGGTTCTCAACCCTGTTAAGACTGGCTGTGGTTTCAGGTTGAGCTCCATTGCCATTTCTTTAAATGTTTGAATTCAAGAGTTCGCTTTTGAAGATATCCTCTTCACACTCAATATTAGCTTGTTGGAAACAACGATCTCACATAGAGAACTTTATTTTTCTCCTTTCCTTTATTTTAGAACATAATATGAAGATTAGCCATTTTTTAACAACACAGTTTGAGTACTGCATATATTGGGCAAATATAAGTACATTCATGAATGCAAGTACATTTTCATAATATCTTACATAATACATTTTTCTATTATGATTTGATTTCATTCATTTCTCTTAAATGATGTGCCACGCATCATGACTCAGTCAACCGCATCATGAGGCATGCATCATTTCTTTTAATAAAACTTTCTGTATGAATAATTTAACATTTGCCCAGCACTTAAAAATTAAACTGTTGAAATAAAGTTTCATTAAATACCTTTTTGAAGTTTTGAACACGAATCTGTTCTCCCATCGTTACAAACATGCTTATTTGCTGTTCTGAGGCATGCATCATGAACATCAAGGCGAGATTTTGTGACTTAGATATTCAGAGTGCTGTCACATGCATTTTAACTTAGTGCAGTGTTTTTGTGCAATTTTAATATATTTTGTACCATTTTTTCAGAGTGTGGCATTTTTTTATGGAAATTATAGTAATAAGTATTCTGCATAGCAAATTTATTTGCCTAGTGTCTTTTGAAAACAATGCCAGGGTTAAAACCCAATCTCTATTCAGTAGTTTTTCTTAAAGGGTAGGCACAACCTTAGAAATTTCAGGATGAAATTCTGTATAATAATGGTACTCCTTTAGGATGTTCACTCCGTAATATAATAGTATCCAATGAGGGGTCATTGTGGCGAAAAAAGCTTTTAAAAATTCAAACTCTGCAATATTAAAAAATTGTAACTGTTTACACAACTACCCAAGGCAAAGCAGCCTCGTTGGTAATGTGCTTGCATTCTCCGTAGATGTTGTGGATTCAAGACTTGCTCTCAACTTGCTATGTTTTAAAAGTTTGTTTAATTAATTGTTTTTACAATTTAAAAATGTCTTATGTACAAACATCAGTAATTTTATTTTGTTCTGCAAAAATGCTTTTTAAATAATTATAGTAACAAATTTACTTTTTAAAATACAAAATTTATAGTAGTGATGATAGTAATATAAATAATTATTATAATGAGTAAAAAATATAAGTTGTATTGTTACTCATTGTTTCATGGAACAAGAATCGCTAGACCTGTTCACCTTCTGCATACCTGTACTAATTTATAAAATAAAATGGAGCCAAAGTAGGCTAACTGAAATTAATTTATTTTCATTGTTTGATAAAAATAACTGCACTTAATATATTTAACATTTCTAAATTTTACAGTTTCATGAGCTCAAGATTGAAAATTATTTAGATTTATATAGACATTAGCATTTCAATTTAAGTTAAATTTATTATTTATGTAAATTTAAAACACATTTATAAATTTACATTTTAAGCATCATTTGATGAAAAATATTTATGAATAGCTTAACTAAACAGTACAAACTGTACAGGCTGATATAACAGCCAAAATTAAATTGAAATGACATTTTTCTAAAATAACTGCAAATCTCAGTTTAAAATAAAAGAATTCAGATACAGCGGTAGCCTTACGATATCTGTCCTAAATTGTCCTTTGCTCTGTGCAAGTTTGAAAGCAAGAAACTTTTATGTACTGGTACAAATTGTTGGTTGATATAGTATCCAATCAGTCATCGCTATGTTAAAGAGCTGAAAGATTTGAATGTGGCAAATTTGTGAAATATTTGTATATTAAAATTGTTATCAAAGAAAAACAATTTGCATGCTGAATTAGCAAAAGAAAAAGAAAAGAAAACTCAGCAAGAAGCTTAAGGATTTCTCAACTTTGCCAATTAAAGTTGTTTTGGTTCGAAAATTGAAAGCTCATTATTTCCTTTTAGAAAAACATATGCTGCGACACAACAGCATAGCAGCATATATTTGTAACAATGGGAGAACAGATTTGTGTTTAAAACTTCGAAAAGGATATTTAATGAAATTTTATTTTAACAGTTTAATTTTTAAATGTTAGACAAATGTTAAATTATTAATACAGAAAGTTTTATCAAAGAAAATGAAAGAATTTAAACTACACATTAAGTTTTAAATGATGAATCCATACCTTACTTAATTTTATTTTACTTATGTATTTTTGATTAAAAAATAATTAAATGAGATAATTGTATAAAAACATTTAAAACAATTTTTTTCGGACATACATTTTCTAGCAGAATTAATAAATGAATTGTTGCAAGAAAAATTTTCTTTAAGAAGTTCAAGACTTGCTCTCAACTCTTTATGTTTTAAAAGTTTGTTTAACTAAAAACTGGAAAACAAACAGCATTTAAATTTAAGATTTTTCTAACCTCAGAAAGTTTAGCGGCATTTGAAGCATACAGTGAAATACGTTTAGTACAAACATGCTTAACATGAAAAATCGGCTTACACGAAATGACACAGCAGTCTGTACCGTAAACTATGCAACTTAATACAGTTTTTTTTTTTCTTTTAATGCAAAAAAAGTTTGTTTTTTTATCTTCAGTGGCATGTTTGTGACCAGTCACTAACACGTATTTGTGGAAATATGTAACTTCTGGGACTCGGTTCTTCTTCCCTCATGGGCCCTTTTTTTTGTTTTTCTCCCCCAGTAATCATCTAGAAGTATCAACCATCAAGTCTCTCCCACTATTTTCATGAAAAATACATTAAAAAATACATATAACTGATTTTTTTAAACAAATAAATAATTCTTGCTTTTCATCCCAATGGATGCAACCTACTTGTAGTTTAACATTAAATCAAAATAAAATGTAACATTAAAAATATTGGTTGAGTTTTGCTCAGTTTTTTAAAAATAACACAAAATTCTTTTTGCACGAAAAAATATTTTGGTCCTTAAGTTTTGCGTTAAATGTTTTTCACTGTATTGGATAATTTAATCAAAAATTGGCAATGACAATTGATGCTGAACAATTGATTGAATTTTAATACTGTCTTCTTAATTTATTTCTTGATTCTGATAGATTAAATGTACTGAATTTTGTTAAAGCTTCATTAGATTTTTTACTTGTTTATAAATATAAATGTTGCAAGGTTTAACAGTGGGAGTGCATTTTGAAGCAATAACTTTAATCATACAAATAGGCAATTCATTCTCATTCTAGAAAATTTCATCATAAATTTCAGGTTTCTTTTTAACCTCCCCTAAAGTTGTTTGTACTGTGTTAAGGCAAACATGCACAAGGGGGTTCTGCCTATAGGAAGTGCCTTATGTAGAGGACTTTTTGAGGGGTTCTAATGCATAGTCACATTACATCTGGAGAAAACCACCCCAAACTCCAGACTTGTTTGATTGACAGCTGTGCGGTAGGCCATAATGAATGGGGGATTTTCGTAGAGGCACATATGGTGCATGCCTTGGTTCTCATAAATCTAAGGGGCCTCAAAATTCAGTTCTCATTAATTAAAAAAAAAATGTATAAACTTTTTTAAAAGACAAGAACTGTGTTCATAGTTCCAGAGCTGCTTCTAGAATAACAAGCACTTTCAAGCAATTTTTTTCTTTAATTCCATTTCCCTATTCACAATTATGGATTATAATCAAATTAATAGTTTGATAATTAATACTTTTAGATTATAAATAATTAGTTATTTGCTTCAATTTGTACACTTGCCTTTGACTCAAAAAATGCAGTCACAGAGATTTCTTTTCTGCTCTTATTTCTTGCCTGAAATGAATCGGATTACAGCTCTGCCGAGGTTGTAGCAAAATGTTCAAATACATGCTAACCCCCCCCCCCCCGCCTCCTTCAACTAAAAAGTATAAATACTTAATTTGATTCTTTTTCTTTTTCTTTTTTTTTATTTTTTAAAGAAAAGCCTCAAATTAGAAAAAGAAAACAAAATTGGCTTTATATTATACAGGGAATTATAAAGCAATGGTCTAATGAACAAATCAAAAAATTAATGATCAGGAAAAAAAAATGAAATATTTTGAAATAAAGGATTTTAAACTTGTGTGGAAATTAAAAGTAAATGCATTTTCTTATAAAAGCTTTATGGAAAATGTAACATATTATTGATTAAAATGTCCTATTATTTTAAAATATTTTTAAAAATTTATTTTTCGAACTCTAATGTTCTTTTTTAGTAGTGTATGTATGACAAAAAAAAAAAAAAAGAAAAAAGTTACCATCACGTTTTTTTTTTTTTTTTTTTTTTTTTTTTTAAGAGAGAAAAAAAAGAGCATTTATTTGTAAAAAGAATCAGCTTATATACATGTGTAGTAAATTTTTTGCACATTTACTTCATTTCTGTAATGTTTTTGTGAACTTATGTACAATGCCGGAAATAATATATGCTGACAGTAAAATCATGTACCAAAAATCTTATTGTATGTTTTCATAACAGTGCGAGTGTTGATGATGATCATGTGATTAGTTTGGGATTGTGGAAGGCTTTTGGTGTATACAGGATTGCCATTGGTTAAGGGAAACCTGAAAAACCTCAGATGCCAAAGGAAATTTTATTTTAACAGAAAAAATAAAAAATTGCAAATTTCAGACCACCTGGAGAATCTTGAAATGTGGCATGTACAATTATCTGAAGTCTGCATTTGTAAATAATTTTTCATTTACCACTAATCTGAAATGGCCTAAATATGACTTGACATAGATTCAAACAGGCAGATTTGGTAGTTTTTTTTTTTAGAGGGCCTACTTAAAAAGTGAAAGAAAAAAAGATCACTTTATGGCAACATTTTGCTTTATTATAATTTTTTTTAGGTTAAATAAGTTTTGTTTTGTTATGTTTTTAAACTAGTCCCCCCCTCCAAAAAATTACTGTATCCATGACTGTTGCATAACGATGTCTAGTCATATTTAAAAAATTCCAGACATTCGACAAATGTAAAATTCCTTTATAAATACCGACTTTACATAACATCCCAGTCAAGATTTTTCAGGCTTTTTAATCAAAATTTGCAATTTTCCTTGACTTTAAGTAATTTTTCCTGACTATTCCAGGTATTTTGGCTTCCTTGACCAGTGGCAACCATGTACATTATTAATATATATATATATCCAGCATCTTGGACTAATTCCATGATCATTATTCACACCCACATTTCCATGAAAATTTGCAAGAGATTTTTTGGAGCACAATTTAATTGTCAGCATTATTACTGTCGACTTAAAATGTCTTATTTATTTATTTATTTATTTATTTATTTATTTATTTGGCCAGCATTGTATAGATGCTCTTTTTAAAATTCCTAAACCAGACACTAAAAAATAGTTTTTTATGTGTAAAAATCTACCTATTTTTCTTTGAAAATGCATTGTGAAATATATTCTAAGCAAAATTGGGACTGAAATCGTTACAAAATTGAGATTAGCCAGAAGTATAAAGCAGATAAATTTCCAGCATTAAGAGGAATTAAAGACTACATTTAAGTCGTAAATATAATTTATTGTACTTTGATAATTTTAAGTCATTAAATCCTGTATATCTATATTGTATTCTCTTGTACTTTCTTTTTATTCTATTTAAAATATAAAATTATTGTACTTTTATAATTTTTTAAATTCATACCTAATTACTCATTCCCAATGATAGTCCTAAAATTTTTACCAATTTTTGAATAATATAAATGGTAATTAGATTAAACAGAAAATTAACTTTTGCCATTATTAAAACTGCTTACGCCTCACCATGGCACAGTGGTTATATCACTGGAAATGGTAGACGGGCGAAGTGTGAAGGTCCCGAGTTCGGGTCCCATCGCGCGTCTGTCGACCTAACCGTTTGGAGTTTTCCGTGGTTTTCTCCAAAACTTAGCGTAAATACGGGTTAGGACCCCTTAGAAAGACCCCCACGGAGGACACCCCACCCTTCGACCTAGAACCCACTTGGAGCTAATCGGTCGTAATCACACACACACACACACACACATAAAACTGCTTACAGTTTGGCAGTTTCAGGTGGGGAAAATTATGAATATAATTAAATAATTATAAGTATGTTTTAGCAAGAATGTTACAATTTTCTGTGCATTTTATCCCCATAAAAAATTCTCCTAAACTCAGTGATGCCACAGTCAAATCTTCTGATTAAGTTTTCAGTATTCTGACCCTCAAAAGTCCCTGCTAAGTACACAGAACTTTCATGATTGAAACAAACCATGTACGAGTGGTCCACAAAAAGTAATTTGATCCAAGGAAGTAACACTGAAAATTAACCAGTATTATATTGCATCTACTGGGTTATGCTTAATGGCTTTCTGGGACTTATTACCTGTTAATTATGAAAACTGAGACTTACTGGTATGAAAATTAAGTTTCATAGGGTAAATATAAAATTTATAGGTAAATATAAAATTTACTTTGTACCCCACCAGTGGCATAGTACTATTGCTTTGAACTGGTAGACGGAAGGCACCTGGTTTGGTACCAGGTTGTGCCCACCGACCTAACTGTTCGAAGTTTTCTCCGAACTGTTTTCTGTGGTTTACTCCAAAACTTTGCATAAATACGGGTTAGGACCCGTTAGGAAGTCCAAGAACAACCAAAGAACCAAATTTTATACACAAGTAGTTAAAAGCATGTTATAATATCTGATTAAAAATTTTCACGAGTATTTAATACATAAAGTTTTTAAAAATGAAATTCTGAATAAGTATACACATTCTTATTACAGTGCATTGTACTATTTCTTTATGGATAATTTATGCATATGATTGCACCTTTTAAAAGTATACATGCACTTTTACTGATAATATAAAAATGTTTTTTTACATTTCTACTAATTTTATTTTAACAAGCTTTGAAGGTGAAATAAAGAAACAGACTAAACATAAACAGGAACATGGAACACTTTATATTTCCCCTTAAAGAACATATATCTTTTTGCAGAAAAGAATATTCTATTGCAGATAAAATACATTTTCATATCTAGAAATGATATGTAAAAGTGTTTTTTTCCCTTACAGCTTAATTCCACGTGACATTAACCAGCATTTTTAACTGCAGATCAATTTAGCTCTTTTTCATAAAAATATATTTCACTTAGTGAAACTGAATATTGAATTGACAACCTTACTTTGTGTCTTTGATTTTTAACTAAACCTATGTGGCAAATCAAACTCTTAAAATGCAAACTTGTTCATCTCAATGAATGTATTCTTTTCCTAACTATTATAGTTTCATATACAGGTACAAGACAATGCATGTTATCAGTGTTTGTAATAGTAGCTTTCTCAAAATGTTTAGATAGCTACATATACATTAAACGTATAGCAACATCTTTTTACATAAGGTGAGAATCTATGAGAATATTCATTTTCATGATAAGAACACAATATAGGCTCTGTCCCTTCAATTTTCATTCCAGTTCTCCATGGAAAGATTTCTTGATTATTTTTTCTCAAACCTTTTGTTACTGTATTTATCTTGAACGTTTGTTAGAAAATTTTTCAATTACATACAAAGAATACTTGTAACTATTAGAATACTTGTAACTATTAGGATTTCCCCAACAGAGGGCAATCCCATTTCCGGCCTAGATCCCTAGAATAGATAATTGGCCGTAACCCCCCCATTTCAATTTAAAATTTCCATTTTTAATTTTAGTACTCATCTGTATGTCATGAATTAGGTGTAAAGTGAGTAAAAACATTTAAAAATAATTTTGTTTAAAACATTAACGTTTGTATTCAAGACCTAATTTATTTAAAATTGTGGAAGCTAAAAATACGATTTCTTTGTTCGAAATATCAGTAAAAAAATTCCCAGAAATTCCAATAATTAGAATCAATTTAATTATAAGAAACATTGGAAACTTCCCCTGATATTTTACAAAGATTAATTTACAAATATTATTATCTGTAAATTACTAATTCTTAAAAAGTACAAAAAAGTATTATTTTATTTTTCTATCCGGAATTATTAGATATTTTTTGCACTTTTGCTACTTACTATTCGAATATTAGATACCTTTTAAATATAGCCACCAGGCAATTGCAATTTAATATTGCTTAATTAAAGTGATTAATTACTGTAAAACATTAATTACTGGAAAAAAGCATGTGCATAAAAAGCTCACTCTAGGGTGTTTTGTAATAGTTTCATGAAACTATTTTTTGTTTTTATGAGGAGGCCTTAAAATTGAATTGCGCCTAGATCCTCTCAAGAAATAAATCCACCACTGGCTAGAACCCTACACTGTCACACTTAAGACACTGAAAATATTAGGTGATTGATCAGTGGCATCTCCTCCATTTCAGCACATGAGCACATGAACCCCCAAAGGAAAAACTAAAAAATAAACACATTAATGAATTAATTAAAAATGAAATGTTAAGTACACTTCTAAATTTTTGTGAATTTAAAACTTGAGTTTTTCTCCCTCCCCTCCATCTCCCACTATCATTAAATATGCTTATTATAGCTAACACACTGTATTGTGGGTTACTACAGCAAAAATGCCAGTCTAGTCTTTCTTAGATTGCTTGTGCGACCCAAGAAATGTCCTTCTAATTCACTTTTTGAGAACAGATGCAGAAAGAGATGTGGGAGGGGTAAGGTGCTAATATCATTCCATTCGCACATTTTCAGTGTGTGAACAGGCCATAGTTTGCAGTTATCTCTTCTGAATTCTCCCTTGGTTTGTTGTGTTCGGTTAGATACTTTCTTTTCATATTCTTTTTTTTTTTTTTTTTCATTTTTCAGTACAATATTTTTTTCACGAACTGGTGTAAATAGTTAAGATGGTACTTCGTAAAAATAAATATTTCGGAACTAAAGCAATTACATTTTTGCAACATTATCTTTGAAAAAAAAAAATTGAAATAAAATTGCTCAAATCAACACCTTTGCTAAAACTTATGCAATTGATAAAAAGTGAAACCAATGATTGCTTGTTTTCTTTTAATTACATGCATCATTTTCTTTTAACTGCTGGAAACCCATATATATTTTAACTTGTAAGTTGCATCGCATCTGCATATTTAATTTTCAAAATTTATTTTGTGAATCTCCAATTATATAACACACAAGCCACCACTGTGTTTTATACATTTGACCATAGTGTGTCCCGACCAGTGGCATGGTGCATAGCGCACTGAACTGGAAGACGGAAGGTGCCTGGTTCGAAACCAGGTTGTGTCTGCTGACCTAACTGTTCAGAGTTTTCCGTGGTTTCCTTCGAAACTTAGCATAAATATGGGTTAGGACCGCTTAGAAAGACCCCCCATGGAGGGCACCCCACCCATAGGCCTAGATCTCTAGTTCAGATAATTGGCCTTAATCCCACAACACAACACATTGACCATAGTGTGGTTCCGAAGATTTGATGGGGAGAAGGAATTTTCCTTTCCCACATAAGGTTTAAACATTTTTGAAGTATGTCAATATATTATTGTTCTGTAAGTTTTACTGACTTATAAGATGTTGTTATAACATTTTATATTTTTGTTCATATTTATTCACTATTTTTTGAATTCTTGGACCAAATTTAAACTTTACCTTAAATTTTTTACTTTTTATTATATGGATATTATCATTACTGTTAGTAATTTAATATTTTAAAAAGTAAAATTACTTTAATTAAATGAATATTTAAAAATCTTTTTTTTTTGTAAACAAAATAAAATTATTTATGTTCATAATTAATAGATTTATTAAATTATAAAAATAATTAATTAAACAAATTGAAAAAAAAAATGTAAGTCGAGCTCAAGTCTCGAACCCCCAACATCCATCTGGAATGCAAGCATGTTACCAAGAAAGCTGCTTAGCTTTGGTTGAATGTACTTATTAATATATAAGCTGAATTTAAATTTTCACAGACTTTTCCCTCTGAATTTATCCCTTATTGGATAGTATTACATTAAAAGGTGAATAACCTAAAGGAGTAGTATCATTATACAGAGTTTTGCTCTGAAATGAATTTCTTAGATCATGTCCTCGCCTTGTTAGAGGTGTGTGGATATTCATATTTGAAAACATTCAAAGAAGGGGGAAAAAACCTGTATCTGTCCTGAAAAAAAAAATAGAAAGAAATTAACCATGGTATGAGAGTGAAAAAGAATTATTTTCTGTGCAGCAGATCTTTCAATTACTTTTCAGAATTAGCAAAAGAAATTGTTAAAAAAATCAAATTATTGTTATGAATTTTTTTGTAATTAAGTATAAATGTTATTATTTAAAAATGAATAATTATTGCTCATTTCATAAATTAAAATTTCTTTTTTAGCACAAAAATCATTCGTTTAGATTAGTATCAGTAATTGAAGCTGTTAGTCTGTACTTACTATTGGCGTAACTCGACAAACTAAATAACTAAACTACACATTTGCGCAATAAGTGGGGCCAAGGTCTACACTCCCCATCCTTGCCTTCATGACCCTAGGATTTGGGGTGTAGAATCATATGCCTTGGTAAGGTGATCAGCTTGATGTGAAGCATCGAGTGTTTACCTCCAAGAAAGCTTGGTCCTCATTCTATCAACTGGTCACTACCCAATTCTGTCACAGTGTAGGACAATTCCACTGAAAATTTTATTGCCCATTTCCCTCCATAGGATAATTCTGCTGATTCTTCATTCGGTGATTTTGCTCAATTCTGCAATTCCTTTGAAGGGAGTTACAGACAGCGTTATTTTTGGCAACGTGGAGTTGGCTATGTTTACTTACTGTTTGATTCCAAATTGCATGATTTGAAATCTATGAGGAAAAGGATCTAGATCTCAAATATTCCTTATTTATTGTGATTTTTTATGTGATTTTGGTTTTTTGAATTCTTTTAAGGGAACAGTTTCCTTCCCACTTTATCCAGATTTAGTATGAACTAAAGACTTTGGACTTTAAAATTAAAATCTGGCGTGGTTAAAAATGTTTTTCCCTATATGTTATAGGTGCGTTACAGTAAATCGTAAGAATTTTTTTCCAAAGATTTCTTCCTTTAAATTTAGGTGCATTAATGATTTTAATGTACAGATATTTTTTTATGCTGATGGTTTGAATTTATGGCAAGAAAATTTCACCATGTCAAACCTGCTGCCTTCTACATATTTTGTAATGATCTTATCCAAATTTTCTCTTTTCTGCAGAACTGATTTTGGTACATACTTCTTCTTGTTCGTGCTACATATAACATTCAGTCTGGCACTACAGCAGTATTTCCATAAGATATATTATATTTAGATGGGCTTGGTGAAAATGAAATGATTCACAAGCATTTGTATTATTTTCTGCAGATGCATCAGCTCTCACCCACATGGAAGGAAGCAACTTTGCATCTTCTTCAATATAATTATCTACCAAGCAATCCATATACTTTGGAACTCTTCAGTCTTCCAGCTGAATTGGGACTGGGTCTAATGCTAAACATTCTCCAACATCTTCCAGCTTCAAGTATGAAAGTTCAAATGTTGTATTTAACCTTTTTACAATCTGATTTCCCATCATGAAATTCTTTTCCTAGTCCAAGATTAAGGATCTTGCATTGCCAGGCCTGACCTAAGTACAATTTGCATCCTTGAACATTAGCATTGCGCCATGTTACACAAAGAGCGTTGTGAATAGATATCTCAAAATCTACAACAAAATAGCTTGATTCAAAGTGAAGATTTTATTTAGGGCACTTCTTGTGAATCATTCTGAATAAATTACAATAAGTTCCTTCTTGTTTATCTGGCAGCAAGTAGAAAATTAAGGGCACATATTTGCCATTTTCAGTCCCATGGATTGTGAACAAATGCAGTCAGAATTTTGTACAATATTTAAATTTTCCATGAGTGTATATTTTGTGACTTTGTTACAAAATGTTAGAGATTTGAAATGCAGAAAAATATAACTAAACCAGACATAGCATTAGTATGTATAAGAAAATGTTCTTCTTCTACAGTCTTCAATACCTTTTCTAATAATTTATTAATTATTTCCTGTCTGTTCTTCGGAAGAACTGGCATTTTTTCCCTTCGATGCCTTTAAATAACCTTCCACAATTACTGACTTCTCCTGTAGTCAATTTTTCTAATAAATCTGGGTTTTCAGTGATTACTCAATTAATAATTAATGTTCAGTGGTCTTTCTAAATCATCTTCAGCTTTTCACTATAGGGTTTTTCCATGTCAGTTCAAACAGGCCATGACACCATCCATCAGATTTTGATGAAATTTAGTACATATATACAACTTTTGATTACAAATATATCAATCATATTCAGATTAATTAAGGGATTTAAAAGTTATGAACTTTCAAATTTCAGATGAGATGCCCTGTCGGTCGCAATCTTGAATGATATATATACACTTATAAATACCCATAACTTTTTAAAATTTTGTCCTACAAACTCAAAATTTGTATTGTTTTGATCAGAAGAAAACACATTTTCACTTAAACTAGGCCAATACTGTACAACTACATTACACATACAGATTTCACAGTTACTGTAATAAAATAGTACAGAATGAAATGATTTCTCATTTTTTGGTTGACTGAATGAATAACTCCAACAGCTAATTTTGTGCAATGCCCTCCCTTTCAATTTCCACCAAATTTTATACACAAATAGTTAAAAGCATGTTATAATATCTGATTAAAAATTTTCACGAGTATTTAATACATAAAGTTTTTAAAAATGAAATTCTGAATAAGTATACACATTCTTATTACAGTGCATTGTACTATTTCTTTATGGATAATTTATGCATATGATTGCACCTTTTAAAAGTATACATGCACTTTTACTGATAATATAAAAATGTTTTTTTACATTTCTACTAATTTTATTTTAACAAGCTTTGAAGGTGAAATAAAGAAACAGACTAAACATAAACAGGAACATGGAACACTTTATATTTCCCCTTAAAGAACATATATCTTTTTGCAGAAAAGAATATTCTATTGCAGATAAAATACATTTTCATATCTAGAAATGATATGTAAAAGTGTTTTTTTCCCTTACAGCTTAATTCCACGTGACATTAACCAGCATTTTTAACTGCAGATCAATTTAGCTCTTTTTCATAAAAATATATTTCACTTAGTGAAACTGAATATTGAATTGACAACCTTACTTTGTGTCTTTGATTTTTAACTAAACCTATGTGGCAAATCAAACTCTTAAAATGCAAACTTGTTCATCTCAATGAATGTATTCTTTTCCTAACTATTATAGTTTCATATACAGGTACAAGACAATGCATGTTATCAGTGTTTGTAATAGTAGCTTTCTCAAAATGTTTAGATAGCTACATATACATTAAACGTATAGCAACATCTTTTTACATAAGGTGAGAATCTATGAGAATATTCATTTTCATGATAAGAACACAATATAGGCTCTGTCCCTTCAATTTTCATTCCAGTTCTCCATGAAAAGATTTCTTGATTATTTTTTCTCGAACCTTTTGTTACTGTATTTATCTTGAACGTTTGTTAGAAAATTTTTCAATTACATACAAAGAATACTTGTAACTATTAGAATATCTCCTCACAAATTAAAAAGTATAAATACAAAAATATCAATTAGTATTTCATCATAAAGTTCAAATAAAAGGCTAAGAAGTGAACAATACTATGAATTATATCTGAACAAAGTAATTGTTAGGTGATGCAAGTATTGTTATTTATTTAGAGCTGCTTAGAAGAGTTATCACACCTGTTCTCAAAAACTAATTACAAAATAGTGTATCATAAACCTTTTTATTTATTGAATGATAACCATCACTTGCCTTACACTGGCAAATATACTGACACAGTTCATAAAGAGAAAGTGTGATTTTATAGATCCAAATAGTGTCTAATATATATAACATAATAATCTATAATATATCAAAAAGATATGAAGTTATCATGCAAGTAAATATCTTTTTTAAAGAATTAGGTATCAGCTAATGTTTATATATATATATATATATATATATATATATACACACACAAACATGGTCAGTAGCATAGTAATTCACTAAGTTTTGAGGAGGGGCTCAGAATGTTTAGATCGAGTCTGGAACAAAAAAAGACACCATATTGTGCTGATTTGTGGTAATTTTCCCCCTTCCTCCAAGTATAAGGGGGGGGGGGTTGAGCCCCCTAACCCCCCCTTTACTACGCCGCTTTACATGGTTCATCATTTATCACTATATACAGATAATATGACAAATAATGTTTCTGATCCCTAAGACAGGGGATGTATGATTTTAAGATTTCATATACATCTTGTTTTTTCAACATTCATTTAATTTTTTTAATGTTGCATTAAGAAATTTAAATACATACAGAATTATGGTTGTCAGTTAGATTTTATTAACTGACATATATTTTTATTAAATGTGTGAGAAAGCTGAATTGATTTGTAATAAAAAGTGCTGATTAATTTTATGTGAAACTAAAATGCTTGGAAAAAAACCCACTTTTATGCATCATTTTTGGATTTAAAAATCTAGTTTATTTACCAAAGTGTATTATTTTTCTGCAAAAAGTATCTTTTCTTCAAGGGGAAATACTGCACCTGTTTGTATTTAGTGAGTTTCTTTATTTCACCTTCAAAGCTTGTTGGAGTAAAATTAAATGAATAATACTATTTTGGATACTATTTTTTATGTATATATGGCTACTAAAGTAACTATTTTCAGCACTGATAAGTGGTGGCAGCCCTGCATATGATATACTTTATACCTAAAAACACCAATTATTTCATCAATATGATTTAAATTCACGAAATAGCTTTTTGTCAATATGCTCCTGTAGTGAAAATTAATTTGTTTAGTTTATGTTAACAACATAATGAAACGTTGTTACTCGCATGAGAGTATTTCATTCCAAAGTCGAATTTACTCCCCTCCAGATAGCAAAGGAACAACATTTCTTCACCCACCCCAATTAGACCTTGATTTTGAAAGGTAGAAAACAGGACAGAACTGTTCTTAAAAAAATTCTCCTTTTTTACAAAGAAAAAATGTTCCTGGGGTAAGATTTACCCCAGTGCGAGTGCTTATGTATTAGAAACATTTTAATAACTTTAAATTTTAAATTGAACTATATATTTGAATTCACAATTACTTTCTGAATAAATTTAAATAAAATTTAACCTCCTAACTTCAAAAGGAACTGTTTTATAGCAAACAATGTGGAAGTATACATGGTTGCCGGATATGCAATTTCGATTGGTTGACAACATGGATTTTTACTTTTTCTCAACTGAAGTTTTCAGGGCTACATTTCAGGAAATAATTGACGTGATAAAATAAAATTCTTTGAATATTCTTAGATCCATGTTTAGATCCAAGTTCGTTAACCTTGAATGTTCACCCCTGGATAATTTGGCATGGAATGGGCCCTTCATCATCTGCCTCATGTAAAAACTGCTTATGAATACTTCCCAAAAATTGCAAGAAAAAACTATGAAAAATAGATTGCTCATTTATGAAATTAGAAAACACTTAAATGGCTAAACAAACTTTATATACAGTCAACTCCCTCTAATCTGCACTCCCTGGGACCAAGGGTTGTGTGGATTTCAGGATTTTGCAGATTATAGGTTATTTTTTTTGTTTACATTTTTATATTTAGAATTTCCCTTTAAATTATAGTCAATTTACTGTAAACAAATAGGAAATGATGAAAGAAAATGCATGGTAGGAGGAACCAGGAAAATTTGCAATATGTTTATAAGTAATCTAATGAGTATGTAAAAAAGTTTTATTGAGCTAATATAATTTTTGAGAATTGTGTTATGCAGTCAACTCCAGATATAATGAACCTGGATAAAGTGAACTGTTGGCTATAGTGAACACATTTCATTAGTTCCGATTCACATGTTAGACATGTTCGTAGCAATTTTTGGTTTTAGTGAACCGTGACTTCGGCTGTAGTGAACTTAAAAAATTCTGGATGGCAGAGATGATGTTTGATTCCTACGAAAAGTGTCTCTTGTGTTCGAGTAGAGAGTAAAGGTTTATCAAGCACCTGTTGCGAAATACAGGTGGATTGCCAATGTCTAGACTAATGTACTTATGCTAAACAAGTGCGAGACGGCGGGGGGGACAAAATTTTTCCATTGCTGTAATGCGTTCTAGTCTTTAAAAACATTTACTAACAGAAGCTGGGTACTTTTGAAAGTGAACCAAAAGCGGAAGTTTTGCTCTTGACCTTGGTTGATTTCATTTTTTATTCCCAATGCAATATCACAGGTTAAAGGCGACAGCGCCTTTTGCCAGCTGAATGGAATGCATATTATTTCCATAAATGGGATAAATTTTGTTTGCTTTATACATCTTAAGTAATATTATAAGTTATAAAAATATTTATTTTCTGTAACCACATAAATGCGATCCATTTTGCTTGATTTACTTAATAAGCATTCAGTATTTGTATAAAATACTATTTCCTAGTTTGTATTGAGTTTTATTGTTTTAACATAGGGGAACATCAGTATTAGTGAACTTCGGGTAAAGTGAGCGAAATTTGCCAGTCCCCAGAGGTTCACTATAGCTGGAGTTGACTGTATATGTCATGAGTATTTATATGCTTATCAAAATTTGATATGCCAGAAGAATATTGAGTACAAAATTTTATATTTAATATTTTCAATTTCCTAGAGCTGCAGTTTTATCATTTGACTCAAAAGCAATGTGAATAGAGTTTGTTATTTGCAGTTTGCAGTATTTCATTTTATAAATGATAAAGAAATCATATCCATTTGCTTTCTTCCAAAATACTGTGATTTTGTCTCCTAGGCAACTGCTTTGTTTGTGTTGTTATTACATAGCTATGCATGTACTATCTGCCTAGGATGGGGATGCCTTGGTCATACGACTTTCTAAAGAGTTCTAACACATATTCACATTACATGCAGAAAAAAAAATTAAGGTATATCTTTAAAATGTAAGATGTTTTATTGAAAGATAATATAGATGTCTGAAGATCAGTACATAGTTAATGCATTCATTACTTTTGTGTATGCCAGTGTACTTGTTCTTTTTTTTAATGGAAATTATAGTTAAATATTCATACAAATGTAATGAATGCAGGTCAGTCCATAGTTAATACATTCATTACTTTTGTAGTCAGTGCACTTGTTCTTTTTGTATATTGATGTAAGTGCAGTTTTATTGATTTAAGCACACCAGTGGCATTATTATTTTCTGTATGTGAAATTAAAGTATTTTGTGATAACTATCTCATAAAATAATTTGTTGCATGATAAACATATATATTAAACTGAGTTTTCATAAGTATGTTCATAATATGGATATCTAACATAAAAGACCAGTAGTTTATTTAATATGTAAAGATATCTATTTCGTTTTTTTTTTTTTGTGTGTGTGTGTAAAAGCTATTTTCTTTGGGAAATTCTTCTAACTGCTGAATTCAGTGATAAAAAAATTCTAACTATCTGGCCTAATTAAAAGAAATGAAAAATGTTGGGAGCAGCCATATGCTACATGCTGTGTTTCTGTTTTGCTCACTTAGCCACCAAAATATGATTTGAAAGAATGCTATTTTCATAACTGCAAAAATATAAGTATTCAACATAATGTGCATATAAAATCCAGTCTATAGAATTATGTATGACCAAAAAATAAATTTTCGAGTGCAGTAGAACCCCTCTTTTGTGCCTCGACTAGACCGTCAGTCTTGTTGATCTGACCATGCTGGAGCTGAACTTTGTCCCCGCTTGTCGGTGACTCACCACCCACATCACATACATATACAGTATGGAACCTGTTATCCGGAATGGTTGGGACCGGGTGTATTCTGGATAACTCCTTGGGGATTAACATAACATCTACTGATTTGATTGGTAGCATAAATGTTACTCTCTATTTTCTATTAGAATCAAACATTAATTGTTAATATACTAGAAAAATAATATAAAAAGCACTAATAAAGATAAATAATAATCATTTAGAGAGGAAGTAGTAAATGTATGATAACTTCTTGAAAACTTAGTCACACACTAAAAAAATAAAGAAAATACTTTGCCAGATAGATTGCTTACTTTATAAATTCTAGCTTTAGTACTCAAAAAAAAAAAAAAAAAAAAAAAAACATAAGAAATAAAAAAACTCATTTTTTGCTTTTTTTGGGGAAAAAAATAGGAATTTAATCGATTGAAAAATGATTCTGGATAACTGGTTTTCCAGATAAGAGGTTTCATACTGTATTCGGTAAATACATAAAGTTTTCCTCTTTTTCAATAATAATAAAAACTCTTGTGTGGTTTATTGTACAGAATGATAAAGTCATTTTTGAGTTCACAAATTGTTTATTTTACCGTAAATGCATATTTTTCTGTATTTTCTGATAATCTGGTCTTTTTTGTTCCTTCTAATCATACCCCCAGTTTCAAAGCTGATGGATTTGAAGAATTCTACTGTACTCCAATAAGGTTAGCAAGGTACATGCTAGCTTATCTTAAAATGTGTATTATGTGTTTTTAATATCATACCTAGTTTAGGAATAAAGTAAATATTTATGGAACTCTGGCCTCTATCGGGCCTATCCTACTACTACATTAGGCTGCATAGTGAAAGTTTACTGTATTTGCATTGTGTTTACATGGTTTTTAAAGGTCTGAAGTGTTTTATGAATGTAAGGCTTTCAAATAATACAATTGTAATTGACTAAAAAAAAAATTAGCAAAATTGACTGGCAGTTTTCTTTGCATTGAATTGAATTCATTTTCATGATAAGAACACAATATAGGCTCTGTCCCTTCAATTTTCATTCCAGTTCTTCATGAAAGGATTTCTTGATTTGTTTTCTCAAACCTTTTGATACTGTCTTCATCCTGAACGTTTGTTAGAAAAGTTTTCCATTACACTTCAAAGAATATCTGTAACTATTAGAATGTCTCCTCACAAATTAAAAAGTATGAATACAAAAATATCAATTAGTATTTCATCATAAAGTTCAAATAAAAGGCTAAGAAGTGAACAATACTATGAATTATATCTGAACAAAGTAATTGTTAGGTAATGCAAGTATTGTTATTTATTTGGAGCTGCTTAGAAGAGTTATCACACCTGTTCTCAGAAACTAGTTACAAAATGGGGTATCATAAAAACTTTTTATTTATTGAATGATAACCATTTCTTGCCTTATACTGGCAATATACTGACACCATTCATAAAGAGAAAATGTGATTTTATAAATCGAAATAGTGTCTTATATATATAACATAATCTATAATATATGAAGAAAATATGAAGTTATCATGAAAGTAAATATCTTTTTTAACCCTTTCGCGACGGGAAGTGCAAACGCGCGCTTATCGCTGAGGCCGGCAGTCTCTTTCGCAAATGTTTGTCCAGGGCCGGAGAGTTTTTCGCAATTAAGCCTAAATCCATGGACAGAACAATCAGAATATATTATAGTGTCACTATCACTACTATCCGAATCTGCTTCAGAATCAATATCTCATAATTTCAAATAATTTGCACCATTTCTGCTATTTCAAGCTCTAACACTTTCGAAGCTTCGACATTCTAACTGTAAAATGAGAAAAAATCCACGTCTACTAGATCTAATTATCCACTAAAAACTGGACTGCAAACCGTAATACCCAATGCTGTAGCGAAAATAAAACTCCCTGCTTACTATAAAGAAATACCACGTACGAATTTATAGAGCCGTCATAAAGTATACCATTCAGAAACATTCCTTTCAACTTACGTTTATATTATCAAAAACCACGTGTATGTGAGTCATGCTACTCCCATTCTGAGTAGAAGGTCAAATCTACATGTATCTGTAACCGCATGGACATACAATGCCATCTTGTGCCAAAAGTTATAGTTTTTAAAACATTCTAGGACACTGGCACAACTGTGTGACGGCCGGGGGTGAACGAGGAAACGCTCTGGCACGCCAGCGTGTCGGCCGGGAACTGAGTGCATTTCTTACTGGCACGTATACGTGACAGTCGGCGCGAAAAGGTTAAAGAATTAGGTATGAGCTAATGTTTATATATACACATACATGGTCAGTAGCATAGCAATTCACAAAGTTTTGAGGGAGGGCTCAATATGTTTAGATAGAGTTTGGAACAAAAAAAGATTATGCTGATTTGTGGTAATTTTCCTCTCCCTACCTCCAAGAGTATGGGGGGCTTTAGCCCCCTAACCCCCCCTTTCTTACGCTGCTGTACATGGTTCATCATTTACCACTACATACAAATACTATGACAAATAATGTTTCTGATCCCTTAGATGTGAGAAAGCTGAATTGATTTGTAATAAAAAATGCTGATTAATTTTATGTGAAATTAATCTACTAGAAAAGAAGTATCATTTTTGGATTTAAAAATCTAGTTTATATTTACAAAAGTGTATTATTTTTCTGCAAAAAGTATCTTTTCTTCAAGGGGAAATACTCTACCTGTTTGTATTTAGTGAGTTTATTTCACCTTCAAAGCCTGTTGGAATAAAATTAATGAAAACATCTAAAAAACATTTTTTTATTATCAATAAAACTGCATTTATACTTTTAAAAGATGTAATAATATGCATAAATCGTCATAAAAATATATATATATATATATATACCAGTTGAAGTTATTCATTCTCTCGCCCAAAAAATTAAAAAATAAACGGGCTTCACAGTTACTATTATGAAGTTGTGCAGTATTGACCTTGTTTAAGTGAAAATGTGTTTTCTTCTGATCAAAACAACACAAATTTGAAGTTTGTAGTGCCAATTTTACGAAAGTTATGGGTATTTATATGTGTATGTTTATAATTCAAGATGGTGGCTGAGAGGGCATCTCATCAGACATTT